>JADRCO010000213.1:0-42924 GCA_021464525.1 Rhizophagus sp. LPA8_4_AMF | reverse complement strand
CAGGACACCTATGTGGCCATCATAGGATCTATGGTAAATGGTCTCATATAGTATTCAATAACAACAACAAAGTAAGTGATGTGCTCATGACATAGAAATATGTGTCACTTCCACGGGCACCACGGCCTGCCCTCCCATATGAGTCAGCTTGTGGAACCACCTATATGGCATCATTGTAGCTACGGTCTTGTGCACAAAGCAGATGACTACTAGCCATAGTAGCATATGGTACGTACTACGAGCACATAAACCCCTATATCATAACACACATACTTGCCTTAAATCCTTATTCCAGTGATACGCAATTAGGCTGATGAAATATCTCGCTTAAATTTTAAATCAAGAATCCCTGGAAATATAAAAGGTTTTTTGGACACTAGAATATGCATGATACTATAAATGTTAAATAACCTCAACATTACTTGTAAACCTCTATTCATGTATCGTAGAATCGTACATTATAATGACGGAGATCTTACTGGTTTATAATCCAAGTTATAAATCATATGCCATACGCCGTATAGGTAAATGTAAATTGATCGCGTTTATTTGCGCTTTCCGTCAGTTTGGTTCAAAACTCAAGGAAAGAGTAGGACTGCATTATTTTTTTTTTGTATAAAAAGAGCGTAAATTTTTTGTTATTTATTGTATAAAAACGTGGGAAGGATTATGTATAAATTATTTCTTTTTTTGTGTAAAAAGTTTTTTGTATAAAGGATTGATTTTTTGTATAAAAAGGGCGTAAAACTTTTGTTATTTATTGTATAAAAATGTATGAGGAATATATATAAATTATTATTTTTTTTTTTTGTAGTCTTTTTTGTATAAAGGTTTGTTTGAGAAATGAGTTTTTTTGAGAAAGAGTTCTTTGAGAAAATTTAGTGCGAAAAAGGTGATTTTTATAAGACAAAACGCGTAACGTGAATAGCGTAATTTTTTGCATGACGCGGTATAACACAACAGTTTCATATTTTATAGTTTTTTATTTTATAAGAAACTTTTACTCATCATATATAATATTATATGTTGAACATCAGGAGTTGGCTGTACTCGTAATTAATCATGTAAGACTGAACAATTATTTAATAATCGTTATACTAACACGCTTCTCTACAAAAATTTTGTATCTCCGAATAATAATATATTTTATACTTTATATACAAACCTCAAATGAGTCATGATTTTCTTACTAACTAGGTAACAGGAGATTTTGTTTACATCACGCATTTATTGAGTTTGTCAGAGTCATATGATAGCTCGGGCATTAATTCTTATTTAAAATTACTAAATCAGAGTTAGTAAAGATGACTCATTCACAATAGACTATAAATATGTAAAATTTTTATGTCATTGTAGACATATCACATGATAAGAAAATAATATAAAAAGGGATCAATTCCTAACAAAAAAGCCACTACCTAATAAAAAAACTTTTCCAACAAAAAATCACTCTAACAGAATGTCCATATGAATAATATGAACAAAAGGTTAATAATAATGTTATTTCCGAGTTCTAAACTCTCCTAACATGACGGGACGGTCCATACGAACAACAAAAAGATTATATGGATAATAACGTTTCCTCCGATCTGACTGGGAGAAAATAATAGTTTGTATATAAAAATCTTTTTTTTTTGAGTGGAAAACGGATCTTAGAATGTTAAATTTTTTGTCAAAAGATGTTCATACGAACAACAAAAGGTTTTTATGGATAATAATACAAAACTCTTTATGAGTGGAAAACGGAAGGTTATAATAGATCCTAACTCCTAACCCGAAAGATCCAAATTTTATGAGATGATCACTTTCAGCGGTCTTGAAGAAATTAAACGTTAAAGCCTAGCTACTGTCTAACAAATGATACTATTTACTGGAATTTTTTATGAATTTTTAAAGAGGTGGGTAAATAGTATTCTATCACTCACTGACCATAATCCTTGACTGCACACCGCGAAAGCAACGTGCGAAGGTTTATGAGGGCTGACCGGACGACTTTAAAGGGTTGCAAATAGATGACTGGGGCCCATCATACGAGAACCCACCCCAAGGTTATATCTTTGAAAGTGGAGCCTTGGTTAAGGTACCTGAATATAAGTCATCAGGTTCAAATTCACCGTCTTGAAGATATAGTAGTTGGTCTGTAAAGTGCTCTGGAGTCACTCTTGCAAAGGATCTGATGGTTATAATAGAGAACATAGATGGTGGTGAAGGATACCATGATATATATAGTCACTCCTGAAGTGTATGCTTATCCCTAAGGTAGTTGGGTTATGGTGTATGGCTACTTGTCAAAATGATCACTGTTTACAATACCATTTTGGTGTTCAATATTATGACCTGTCATAATGGAGGACATAGATAGTAGTGAAGGATACCATATATATAGTCACTCCTGAAGTGTATGCTTATCCCTAAGGTAGTTGGGTTATGGTGTACAACCACTTGTCAAAATGGTTACTGTTTACAATACCATTTTGGTATTCACTATTATGACCTGAAATGAATGAGCTTGAACTAATATAAGTATTCAATGTTAATTTATAGGGACCTGTGGAATGGCATGAACGGAAAGAAATGCAACAAAGAGAATTCCACTTCAATAAATTAAATTGGATCTTATTGTTTCGTTAACCAAAAATTATACTCATTTAATTTTTAACCTCAATTTTTTTTTCATACAGGATTTATTGAATTCTTATTTGTAACGACCAATTTTATTAATTATCAAAAGATACGTGAAAGATTTAACTAAAAATAATAATATGACAATGCTAAATAGGAATATTTTTTTTTTAAAAAAAAGCAAGAAAAAATAGTAAACACGAACTTTTATTGAAAAATTTAAATTCCGAGTTTTTGTATTTTTTTTCATTTTAAAATTTTCTTTCACTTCACTAAAAACATTTTTACAAATGTAAAAATCGACTTCGACATTGACAATAAAGTAGGACAGTATTGAAACCATTATGCCATGTAGTATAGTTTTTTTTTTCTTTAAAAGTAAATACGTTTAAAAAAGTAGTTCAAACAATAGTAAATTTCCATATCGGTTAGTCTACAATCATCATTTTTTGCCTTAAATACAGCGGAGAGTCAAACCTTAGTCAGATTGCGCGAGAATCATTATCTGGACTGCTTAGAAATACAAATATGCATGATCGCATGATCAATATAATCAATCCCGTTACCTAGTTTATTATCATAAAAATTTCTCAAATAAAATGATAGATACCGCGTGAATTAAGGATAAATTACTACTAATTTTATGGTTTGATTAAGATAAATTACTTTATTAAATAAATATCTAGCCAATCAAATAAAACCTTGCCAACCGAAAAACCAAACCGCATGAGCAGGCCTATTATTAGTTAATATTGTAATGAGTCCCTATTGGTCGCTGCGGTGTCCCTAATGACCGAACGATAACACTTATGAAGTGAGGATGTCGATCTTCTGTTTATATTCATTGTACCTTTGTATTAATAATTTTCTGAATACCACTTTTCTGAATATACCTTTTCCCAAAGTTCCAACTTCCCGAATAGGACTTTTTCATGAAATATAGAATTTTCCGAATTCGAAATTCGTTTTTTTTTTTTTTTAGAAGAATAGATCATTTTTTTCTGATGTCCAATTTCCCAAACCCTGAAGCCCAATATCCTTAAACTCAATATGCCAAATTCTAATATCCTGAATGGGAAATTTCCTGGGATATATAATATTATACTGTAATCTCTTTATTTCATAATATGATTGGATGTTTCATGTGATTCCTAAAAATTGGAATTCGATAAGTTGGAGTTTCAGGAATTAATACCAGTTTGGGAAGCGGACATTCGGAAAATCGTACTGTAACCTACCCGTCCAATAAAATAATAATTTTACAGTATGTCAAAATGTCAAATATTATTATGTAGTTTTGAAAGAACCTGATCTTATTCTTTTTATATACTCACATTTTTGTTTACCCACAAGAATAAATACTAAAAAAAAGTCCATATATAAAGTTATCTTAAAACAAGTCTATTTATACACTTTTAGATCCACTCAAAGTCTTCTATCTAATTTTTCAACTACCTTCCGCTTTGTATCTTTCTACTAAATCAATATATTCACTTATAATTTTCATTCGAAAGAATTTTAATAACATAGGATGTTTATGTTCAACTACTCAATTATATATCAAAAAATAATTTTATAAATTCAATCTAATTTGGTTATCGGAATAAAATATGAAACTAAATAAATTATTTGGTGAAAATTTGATAAAATTTCGAATAATTTGAATAATTTATCCCAATTAATCGTATCATCACTATCAATAATAAAAAAAGAATCCATTCAAATATTGACATTTAATCAATAATTTTCTAACTCTATAATATTACTCTTTCAATTAAGATATTGAAGGTTCGGACAATTTTGATAAATAGGCCGAATAATAGTCGAATCATTCTTTTATTATTAATCTCATCATGACCTATACAATCAAGTTTTATTTGAATAAGATATCCACTTGTGTTTTCAATTAAACTTGTTTATTGTTGTAATTTAAGTTGTACTATCATCAAATTTTTGTTCTTAACCGTTTAAAAGAATTTCCCACAAGCTTTACAAAATTATTCAAATACTCTAATATTTGGATTTCGAATTATACAAAGCTCATAAACTTTTAATAATAAGATATTTATTCTAGTCAGTCTTTGAAAAAGAGGATTTTGTTTCCCTCAGATATTATAAATAGATCATAGGAATTAGCAAGAATTTACTATTAGCTCTACGCATTTTTTCAGGGCCGGAATTATGATAATGTCAGTCAGCTACTAAAATAAGTAATAAAATTCTGAGAAATCATCTAAAAAAGGAAAGATTTTCATGATTATTTTGCCCCATTCTACGCGTTATTTCTTGTTACCTATTTCAGTATTGCTCGGGGTCCTGATATGCCCTGATATGCTAATTTAATTATCATTAGATGGTTTAATATCCATATGTCTATACTAAATTCATAGTAATTAGAGAGTTTGCTTATATTGTCTACACGAAAATATTAAAAATTAGCGTTATCACAATGTACCATCATCTTGATCTTTAACAGATTAATAATTATTAATAATTGAGTGAGAAAAAAATTGATGATTTTTACAATGACGATTAAAATGATTATCAAAAGTATTTAAAGCGAGGGCGTTAATAGTTACAAATAAACTCCATTATCTATTAAAAAGAAAATCGGTGGAAGACAAAAAATTTTTAGCAACAAGGTTTTATTCAAAAAAAAAGAAGCAATAGGTATATGAAAAAATGATTTAAGATTTGTTGCTATTTGATTTTATTACAAAATAGGAAGAATTCGTATAATTGTCAGATATGATTTCGAATAGAGATTAGTCAGATTACAATACAATTCATTCAACGAATTTTAGAATAAAATTAAGTAATATATAATTATTTGAAGGATCAAATAGTTTAGTTACATTTGATGATACAATAAATTATGATGCCTGTTTAACAAGTTCTTCAATGACCTCGGTAACAGGTTTAGGAGTAAAACTAAATTTATCGTTATCGAACTTTCCAAGCTCCCCTTCTTGCACAATAGTAGCCTTGAAATTATCCAAGAATGAGGGAACTGGATCGATTTTATTTTGGAATCGATGTCTTGCTTCTTTATCAACAACTACTTCCCATTTTGAACCTTCATAAACCATCATTATTAGTTTATACTACAAAAATTTACATTCTAATAAAAATTAAATAAAATATGTACTCACCGGTAACTTTTTCAAATATTTCAAGATACTCATTTAGCGACAAGATCGCGCCAGCGACATTAATATGACCATTACGAGCCTCTGGTATTTTGAGTGTCTCTACAGTGTATTTTCCAATATCATGCAAAGAAGTGGTGGGAAATATTTTGCTACCATCATCATAGAAAGTAGCTTTCTTATTTTTAATATCATATCCCAACCAACCAAAGTATTCTTGAAATAATCCAACATAGATATATGTATACTCAAGTCCACTTTTTTCTACTTCTTCTGCAAATTTGATTTTATCGTCTATGAGAACATGAGCTCCAGCTCTATGTTAAAAAAACATTATTATAACTTTATCATAGACATACAAAAAAAAAAAAGAAAATAAAGAAAATAAACATACTTAAACTTTCCGCCATATTCAGACGGGATGAACCTTTTCACAGAGGCATCTTTAGCAGCGGCTAACAGAGGAGCTTGAGAATCATAAAAACCTGCGCCTTTAGGGTCAAAATTTAAAGTGCTGACAACAACATCGGTTCCTTTAAGAGCCTTAACAAGATCATCATGTTGACTATAATCCGCATATACAATTTCTGCACCCTTGGAAGCTAGCAATTTAGCCTTTTCATTTTCGTTTTCTGGTTTCCTTCGAAGAATTTTCACGTTATAAGATCCATCATTCAAGAATGCCTCAGCGATAGCATAACCCAAAGTACCAGTGCCTCCGGCTATAGCTACGGTTTTAAATTGTGAATTACTCATGATATAATGATTTTTTTTTTGTTTAAGAGATATTTATCAGTATTTGATAGTTTCTTTTCGTTAAAATCCACCTTATTTTTATACTTCTCTGGATCAAATGATTATTAATATAGCTTAGTAATTTATTAGGATAAACAGGTATTTGTATATTTATGACTAAATGTATTCTATATTGAGGTTCATTGTCAAATGAATCAAGATAAGATTGATACGAATATTGGACATTTCTTATTAGCCTGATGGCTCACACAAATCTTGACGATCAAGAGAAGAAATCAATTAATAAGAAAAAGGGGCAATACTTAAACAAAAATAACTTTATTAAAATTTATTATACCAAATAAAGTTAAAAAATATCATTATTAAATGATTCTTACTAATTTAATATGAAACATGTTATCCTACCTGTTATATTAATAATTCGTACTCTGTTTAAAACTACGAACAATGTAATGATTGTGACCGTTATACAAGATCATCTATGTACATATTTTGTTTTTTTTATGTGCATATCACGGCATTTCAAATGTTATAATTTTTTTGTGTATATTTTTGCAATTATTGCACCATCTCAAACTATAATAATTTGTCTAAATAATTTGTATTGTAAGATTATTAAGAGAAAAAAAGAATTCTGTAACGTACTTATTAAAAAAAATTTTATTCTATATAATAATACTTAAAATTGTAAACCCCCAATTACGTAATAAATTTTGTTTGGGGATAAATATTCTCGTTCCAAGAAATTTACTATTTTCTTTGAAACCCAATAATAGAAATAATTATTTAACGGGAATAGCGAAATTCGTGTTCACTTATAATTATTTCATTTATTTCATTATGACGATAATAAAGTTTAATTATTATTTATTATATAAAAAAATTTATTTCTTAAAATGGTAAAAAGAATCGTATATATAGCAGCGTGTCACACTGTCACATGCCGATCACAAAATTGATAAATCCAGAGATTTCTTGGATTTCCTCTTTTAAGACTTATTACTATATAAAAAATTAATAATTCAAGTTCATCGTTGGTTCCGTAATTCACTAAACAAGTCAAAAATTATGAAAAGCACGAGTCCTTAGTAAGGGTCGTCACCAAAAGAAGGTCAAGGTGAAGAGATCACGAACAACTGAAGAAGGAAGGATCAGTATGAAATCACGTGGCAATAGAAACAAAGGTCCCATTAGCGGACTCATTGGACCTCAATAAGTAAATTAAATTTTCTTTTACCCCAAAAAACTGAGACCTTTGCGTCGCCTAACCAATAACGCGCCAAAAATGAATTCTTTTGGTGGTTATATTCCTATAAACGATAATTTTATGGGTTTCCCCATATATTAAATAAATAAATAAATAAATATAAAAGCCTAATAATTTCTCGATTCCTGATTTCCCATATACATAAAATACTCAATACCCTTTGAAAATAGCAATAATAATACTGTCTAGAATTGCATAAAATACCCCCCTTTGAACGTACCCCCACTTTAGTAATTACTCACTAAAATCACCTGACATTAACATTTGTGCTACTTGAAGGCTAACACAATTCCATCCAGGATTAAATATAATTTCTTATTTAATTCCGATCAGAATTAAGATAATTTAATAATTAATAATATTAGAATATATACCTTCACATCTTCACAATATTTTTTGTTAAAAATGCAAATAATGTTATAATTTAATGTGAAAATTTTATATAGTTATAGTAGAGTAAAAAACAGACAATGCTTTTTTCTTATTTGGTAATCTGTTGTACTCTCTAAATATAGTGTTACAATTTTTTTTATATTTTTTAAAATAAAGTGACCCATAGACTCCCGGTCAAACGATCATCAAAACACTTGCAAAGTATACTCTTTTTTGGTTGTGATTTGCGCGAAAACTTTGCCTGCGAATTTAATATCTTAGATTTTAGATTATAGATTTAGGAATAAGAATAATGAATCCTAAATCTAAGAGTAACGCCCACCCTACCTCCTTACGAATAGGCGGACTTTTTTTTTTTATAAAAAATTTTATAAAAAAAAACGTATCACTCAACATATTACGCAATATTTATTACACAAAAATAAAAAATTATTTTGAAAAAAAGAAATTTTATACATGTTACTCAATATATAACACAATATAAAATTTATCAATTTATTATATAAAAAAAAAAATTTATGTAGTACTCATAATTTGTATAAATAAATAAATCAATTATTGATTTTTGGAATGTAAATAAAAAAAACTGAATTAAAAGCATGTAGTAATAATAATCAGTTGATGTGGCTATGACACAAATATAATATGTTATTTAAAAAAGGAAAATGATGTGGCTTAAATGATTACATATTACAAAATAACTCGTGTTTCTAAAAAAAATCCCAAAATATATTTTTTCCCAGTGATCAATTTCCTATATTATCAAAAAAAAAAACCTGAATTAAAAAAAAATTTATCCCTGGAGTGCAAGAACGATTAATATAAAAAAATCCACTTTCATCATATTAATTTAATAAAGAAACTTTTTACATTAAGTTAATTAAAATATTTTTTTTAAAATTGATTTGTCAAATTCACGTATCTTCAATTATTAATTCAGCCTCAATTAGTAATGATCACTAATTGCTGAATAATGGTTGGATAATATATTCAAAATTCTATTAATACTTTTCACAATATAAAAAAATAAAAAAAATATTAGTTCTCTGGAATTAATTTTTATGTTTATTTTTTTGTTTATTTTTTACAGACACGAATTGATTGATGTATTTGGATTATCCCCATTTGAAACTCGGCTGATCAGACTAGTCAATTATGGTTTGTATGACAAATGATAATCTTTTTTTTTTTAAAAAAAATTTCTTTAGACGGATATTTTCTCTTGGATTCTTTCAAACTTTGATTCAGCATTGCCGGTTTCTTTTCAGCTTTGATCTGTAAATAGGTAAGTTTATATGATTTTTTTTAAAAAAATTCATTTTAAATATATAACTAACCATTAATAATACTCATCTTTTATTTTGTAGGTTCTTTTTGTTTCATTTTGACATTCGGGATTTTGTACGGGGGGTGAGGTTTTATTAGAAAATTAACTTATGGAAACATTTACCGATGTTTCTTTTTTTTTGTAGGAATTGCTTGCTAGAACGAACCAGAATTTAAGGTAAGAAATGGAAAGGTGATCTATTTTATTTAAGAAATGAGGAAGGGAATAACTTTTAATTTAATTTAAGAATGAACTATCTTTTCTTTTCATTGGCGCCAACTTTAAGAAGTTGCAAATTTTTTTAAAAAGTTTTTTTTTTTTTTAATGTAATTTTTCTTTTTTTTCGTAGGTACCCGTCTCTTCGACTTTAGATTTCAGACATTAACTTCTCAGACTTCTTTGGTTGGATTTCTCAACATTAGGTGGTACTTGGACCTTCTTCTTTTGTAGGTTGGCATTTTGAAACGAATGGATTGGTAAGTTTAACAAATTCAAATTTTAAAAATTATTTTTATTTTTACAGGTATCAAGCTTCCGAAACCTGGATGATATGATTAGTAACATTCAAAAGTTTCATTTAAAACTTTAAATTTATTTTTTTTGGCTTTTCTTTTAAATTTTATTTCTTTTTTTGCAGGTATCGGTAGATTATCCTGGATGATATGATCGGTAAATTTTGAAACGTTTCGTTTCATTCAAACTGGTTTAAATTTTTGTTTTGAAAAAACTAACCATTTCTTTTCTTGTCTATTTTGTAGGTATCATTTTTAAATTTTTATTTTTAGGACAGACTTGGACTTGATTTTTTCCTTCAAATATAGCGAATTGCACTTGAAATTTTTTTTATTAGACTTTTCTTTGGGAGGTATGAATTTGGGAAGTTTAAAAAACATTTCATTATGTCTCTTTCTTTTACTTTTATGTCTTACATCTTTTGGAATGGATGATTATATTTATATATGAGAAATGATTTTTAATGTTCGTTCATAGAGATTATGTGATTGCAAAATTTTGTGTTACTATAGACTGAACTTCGGGTTTTTCAAGTTATAAATAAAAAAGTCAAAATCAATCATTAGCATCCACATTACAAGAATATCCTATAAAATAAAACAATTATTTTATTTTTTTGTTTTTTTTTGAATTTTTATAATTGAATATATGTACGAAATATTTTATTAGTACTTTTTTTACATCTTCGAACAAAATTAAGTTATTCAGGCGTGATGTCTTTAATATGAAAAAAGAAAATCTACAAAAAGTTATCTGTTTTATTATACTTTTATAATTTCACAAAAAACGTTATATCTACATGACTTTCTTTTTAATAAATAAAAATTGTCAAATTAATTAACTAGTATATTCTTTTTTTTATTTTTATTTAAAGAAATAGAGTAGTTCTAAAATCGGGAATGTGTAATAAATAAAGTGTTAATCTCAATTAGAATTAAGAACCTGTTTACAAAATTCGTAAATGAACTCTTCGATAAATAAACAATGAGAAAAAAGTTTTTCATATATGAACCAATGAAAAAAATTACATCGCACTAAAATAAAATTATACAAAACCATATTAGATCTAGCACCAGAACGAAATCTTATGATTCTACTCTTGAATCACTCAGATCTAAACATCTCCCAAAACAACCCACAATATTGGCAGCCTTCTCTAAACTACAAAGATTATATAATTAATTTCAAAGTAGTATCTTATGGCCCGAATAGCTTGTGTATACTGCAGAAAATTTCTCTAACCGTGGGTACTGGATAGAAATACTGGATAGAAATTTACTCGCTAGTTAAGTATTTAAAATAATAATGTTAGATTTTAGATAGCGACTCAAATACTTTTAGCAAACTACATTTTTAACTTATGAGAAGTATTTAACTAAAAATTAATTTGTAAATTTTAATACTATTGGAAAATCTTAATAATGTAAATTAATTAATAAACTATTAAAAAGTTGCTTGTACACATTAATTATATCAGTTTTAAAATTTATTAATAACAAAAATTTTAGTAATTTGTTATCATTTATAATTAAAACTATTAATATATATATTTGAAATGGAAAATAATTTATTAAAATTTTATAAAACATGCTTTTTACTTACAATTTATAATGATTGTATTAGATACGTTAAAATACTTGCGAAAGATTTTTGAAATAATACTTATAACACTTATAACAATAGTGTTATGCGGAATCGACGTGTGTATAGAAATCGGCAAGAATTGACAAATATCTCAAATAATCAAATGGACGGCAGTTCTGAGATGTGAGTTATACCTCGTATAACTTGGTATGACTTATACTAAGAATAGCTTAAATGAAACGAAGGAGTAAAGAAGGGCCGAACGAAGGTAGGGAGATGAATTGGGATTTTTAGTGTTAGCTTATTTTTGCTTTTAGTTTCAGCTTTGGAATTGTTATTGAAATATTGTAGATATTGTAGATCTCCGGCTGAGGCAACAATATTATTTATTTCTTCAGGACCGGAATTAAAACAATGCCAGCCAGTATCTAAATAAGGTAATAAAATTTTGACCCGCATTATTCGTAAAAGGAAAGACCTACATGATTATTTTGCCCATGCTACGGAAAACTCAGATCTGGCCTTTTTATGTGTATTTATTCATTTAATTTTTATTATTTGCATTTATTGTTATACATTTATTATTATTATGATAATTTTTGTTCTCTCTTTATTGAATATCACCAGGGCAATTATGTAATTATCCCAACTACTTAGACGTAAGACGACAAATACATCTATACAATAAAGCACTACAAGTGATTTCTATCTATAAAACTAAAAATTAAAAAAAAAAACCTAAAAAATATAAACTAAAAATAAACTTCGTTATACCTAAAAATCTTAAGTATAAATTTACAACATATTTTGTTAACTATAAGTTTTATTAAACTGAAAACTATCTAAGAATGATACAAATACAAAAACTAAAAACTAATTTACGTACATGAAATTTTTGTTTAACTAAATAATTTGTTAAACTTAACATTTATTGTAAACTTTATTTTGTGCTATAAATTATAAATATACCATTTATTCTCCAAATCCTAAAAGTAATAGGATAAATAAACATACCATTGTCACTAATAGTATCATTGTGATCAACTTGTACGTTATCTTTTCTCTCAATACACTCCCTGTTTTTTGGAAAAATGTCGCCATTTCAATTGAAAAATAATAGTAAAATTTGTAGTTTCGAGGTTTAAGCCATAATTCATATATACAGTATAATCTGTTTTTTGTTCATTACTTGTACCTATAATTATAAGGGAATGAATAAACTCTTATCACTCATATATTTTATAATGCTTTACTACAAAATTTTCTGCTTAATAATTTATTATACTGTGGCATTTTACATCATCCTTAAATAAGTAATATTTAACCAGAATTATGCAATCTAAATATATTTTTATAAAATTGGTTATTTTTTAAAACAACATAATATTTCAAAACCAAATATTACATATAATGCTAAAAGCTTAAAACTAATTAAAGCAATATGAGATTATGTTTCTTTTTGAATTCTATAGTTCTACAGGTTTATTAGCAGTTATTAATGATTTCATCTTTTTAAATCTTGCAAGGTCATTTGCCTTATAATTTTATAAATTTTATATAAATATAGATAGTTGCCAAATAACTCACATATTAATATACTTTTAAGAAACTTATAATAATAAAATTTTAATTCTTATGAATTAGAATGGCATAAAATTATCATTGGTTTCATCTATACCTTCTGACATGGGAGTGTAAAATGCTATATAACCTTATCAAATCTAATATTAAAAAAAGTTTGCATCAATATATATATATATTAACTTGTTAGACAATTTTAGTTATTGAAAGATACATGTTTTAGAATTGTCTCTATAATAATAATGTTGTATTATTATATATCAGAAATTTATAATTTAAATAGCTTAAATAAATGAATAAATTGAACTATATAGAAAGTAATTTATATAATTTGTTTAAACTGGGTTGATAAAAGGAATTTTGGACATTTGATCATATAAGTAAGATCTATCTGGTAAGAGGTAATATTTAAAGATCTTAATTTTATTTTAATATATTTAACTGTTAAGTAAGTCACAATAAACTATAAGCTTATTGCATGTTTCGGTAAGAACAAGTGCCTTAATATATAAAGTTAAAATATAAAACTATAAATATTATAATGCGAAATTAAGCATTATGGGCTGATGAAAATAAGAAACATGTTAATATTTAAATATCAACATAATTTAACTTTTTCAAGAATTATTATTTTTTTTGTATTTTTATATCGTTAATCATAATAATAAAATTTATGTTAAAACTATATAATATAGTGTTGCATATGAATGTTTATTTATGTTTATTATATACAGTATATTTGTTTCATATAATATGACATCTAATATAAATCATTGATTATCATAATCAAACTATAAAAAAATGTATCCAACTATGAAATATTCGAAATATTCAATGTTAATCCTGAATAAACTTTGTAAAGTTCTTCTACACACATGGTTTGAATAAGTCAATGTTCCTACTTTTCATATATAACTATTTTATCAGTTATTGCAAAGGTTAAGCTGTCTGTTTGTTTAGAGCCCGCTTAACCTTTTATGATAAATAAAATATTTAAACATTATAAATTGATAATAACAGCCAGAATAACTTCTTTGGCGTCCAGGTTAAACTTTTAAATTATATTGCTAATTTACAATATACTAGTTATTCTATAAAGTTTCTAAATCAAATTTATGATTCAAATCTACATTATTAATATTTTATATCAGTATTTTATTAGTAATTCTATATGATATCTTGATTGCAATTATTGAAATTGATAAATTTAAATAAAAATTACTTGATCAACAATTACTTAATTATCAAAATTTCATCTGACAACTTGTTAAAAAGTATTACTTATATTTTAAAGTTTTTGAGTTAATTTAATAAAATGATGAAATAGGTTTGCGACATTTTTATTTTTAGTAAAACTCTCTTTTTAGTTTAATTTTGATTAATATGAATTCTTTGATTACTATAATGTTTAAGAACAGATATGTGTTTTCAGAGAATTTATAATTCAATTATGTAATTTATGATTTTTTGCAGAAGTATGAATAATAGTTTAAGATTGTTTACAGAATATTTATTCTTATATATATATATATATACTTTATACTTGGAATAAATCCAAATAATTTATTATACTTTAAGTGTTCATAGTTGTATCAATTGCATCAGATTAATTCTCTATATTAAATTGATATTTTCTAATTAATGAATAAATTTATTCATATATGTTTCGTAATAAATTCTTTAACTTTTTTTCTTGTATTTTATACTGCTTATAATATAGACTGGTAATTATTTTTTTTTTTTTTTAGTAATAACTAAATGAATAATTTGAAGTGAGTATATTTCATAAGCTGTAGTCATATAAGTATTTTTTTTTATTTGATTATTTAATAATTTTTCATTGTATTCCTTAAATTGATGATAATTATAATGTGACTAATACTACTTTACCTAAAATTATCCAGTCGTCCTGTTTGATATTTTTAGAAATAGCTAATAAATTTTGGTTTCACATGAAATTCTTATGAAAAAGTATTGAAAATGATAATTTTTGGATTTAAAACCAAAACTTAATAACAATTTGATTTACTTTGTAAAAAATACATTTTTTGATGTATAATGAAAATTACTTTCTTGGAAGTTAATAGTTAACTTATTTGATGTGATTGATGCAGGGTTAACAAAACAGTTTTAGAAATAACAAATTATAATTGTTAACTTATTAATTTGTAATAATGATGGTTTACTGCTGTATTCATGTACAATTATATTTGACATAATAGATATAATATTATTATTCTCTTATAACTTTTATCAATAGTATCAAAATAATAAATAATATAATTGATAACACTCTTTTTTAATAATTAATAATTACAATAATCCTTTTTGATTTTTTTAATTCAAAATCTTAACTAATGGAGTAATTTCCAAAGGAAATAATGAAGTTATTTTTGGCGAGATAAAATCACCAAACGCTGCAAAAGCTGAAATTCTGTGCATTAGAAAACTCCCCGAATTTATGAAAGGTTTACTTTGGTCTTTACACGATATTTACAGTTACTCTCAATGTTTAGAAACATTCGGGATCCTTATCAAAGGTTAGACTATTGAAATTTGCTATAGCTTAACGCCAATTAATTAATTAAACAGGATCCTATATCAAGATGTATTCTATGGATTTAGCTTATTACGGATTACTTAGATGAGGTAAATTACCTATTGAAGTGGCTGATTTTTTAGATATTGTCATGGTAATCACAAACTTATATAGTTTGTTGGTAAGAATTTATGATGATGATATCTATTTCAAGAAATCCAGTTTTACATTATATCTATTACTTTATTTAGGAAAAAGTGAATAGATCCGTAGAAGAGTTGAAGAGACCTTCGACTCTCACTAAAAATAGTTACAATAGAAATTCCTTTTCATCTCCTATAAATAAATCCATCAGAATTCTAGTTGATGACAATTACGCGAATAGTTATAATTAATATTTCTACTTCTTATAGAAGACTAGTATTGAAGAAATGATAAAGATAGCCAGCTGATCGTGAATTCATGCTAGTATTAACAATTCAATTCAATGACTTTCTGATTACTCTTTGCAAATATAAGTATAATCACATCTAAATACCTTTAATAAAATAAACCAATCAATTTGATAAGCTAATAATAATATTATTATTATACTAAAAGAATTTTCTTAGGGATACGCATTGATCAATTTTTGCATTGTTTGACCAATTTATCAACCAATATAATCAATTATATATTTCAATCAAATTATTTCAGAAAAGTAAATAAATAATTCGTCAATGTCAAATTATTTATCTGATCCAAAAATTACCAGCAAGAAAAGAAATATTATCAAATAAATATAAATAGGACATAATTATATTAATATTTACACTAATACTTAAATCATGTCATGCAATATTTACTATTATTATAAACTTTTCCTGGACCATTTTATCTTTAATCCGGTATATAACCACGTTGACGAGCGGACTTTAGGGTCACTAGGGTAAGTTGAAATTTGTCACATGTGCCACATCATTTCACTACTTGTTTGAGAGACAGAATTTCTTTTGATAAAAAATTATTTGTCACAACTACACGTCATATTGTAAAAGATTAATTTAGGAGGGTGGATTTTAGCGACGTACTAATATAATTAAAACAACATACATTTTCTAAAAATTACAATTCAAAATCGTCTTCAAATTTTCTAAAAAAAAATAGAGGTCATAATTTATTTCAAATTTAGAAATCTTTAAAGTGAAAAGGTATGTAATAAAATTTCCTAATTATATTTACATAAAGTGATCACTTCTTAAAAAGTATATCGTTTATTGCCATTTATTCTAAAAGTTTTTTTCTAAAAAAAAATAAATTCTCAAGGAAATATTATTTATTACCTAATTCGTATTATTTCTTTGATTTCCGGATTTATTCAATAATAGTTTGTATATTTATCACTTAATTTCTTAATAATGATAATAATACTATCTAAGAAAAATTATTAAAGCAACGTAAAACTAGTAATAATCTAGGAGATAAATTAAGGTGTATTCACATCAACCTTAGGACTATAATTAAGACTAATTTTGTAATATATAAATGCAATCTCCTTAATTGTATGTAATATCTTATACTGTATTTTATTTTTATACATATAATTAGTGTTCAGCAAATGACTTGAAATAACAAGATTCTCAACAGTCAGCATTACAATTCTGGCCTACGTTTGAATTTATTTATTTATTTATTTTTTTTTGATTAAAACAACTGAATTCAAAATCAAATGATAGACATGATTAATGATAAATGATTATGAATACACGATTAGGCAAATCCTTTAAATGGTCAAATGAACAGGCCATTCCCGGCAAGTATTAAATTGTTAATTAATTCTACAGATACTTTTAATAATAAGGCCGTTTCAGATGATTGCTTGTTAACGTACCCACAACCCTTTCTATTTTTTAAAATCTAAATTTTATTAAACATATAATAACATATATAATTAAATGTTTATTTCATTTAAAATCTGAATGTTAAACAGCTAGTACATTGCGTCAGGCAAAAATCCTACTGCGCCCTCGGGAATTCAATTGACATAAATTGATTAAGCTTTTATCATATGATATGTAAGTCTGCTAAAAATATGTCAAAATGATTCACAGCAGACATGATTATACGAACCTAATTCTTTTTTTTTTTTGAAAAAATTACTTATACGTCGCTTTTCTTTTTAAAAAAAAAAGTTTAAAAAAATGGCTTCAATTTTTCATCTTGGTCTCTTAAAAGATCTTTCCTTAATATTAGATGATGCAGATGATTACAATGTTATCATTCAAGTTGGTGAAAACCAAAATACAAAGGAATTTCGTGCACATTCAGTTATTTTACGTGCTCGTTCACTTTATTTTAAATGTGCTCTTTCAACTAATTGGATTACAAAGAGGGATAATATGATTATATTTAATAAACCAAATTTAACACCAATTGTTTTTGATATGATTTTGAAGTGAGAATTAATTAAATTTTTTTATAATTTTGAAATTTATTTTATTATATTATTCTAATTATTTAATATTTTTTTATAGATATATTTACACTGGTGAACTTGATTTAACTAAACAATCGGGTAAAAATATTTTTGATTTGCTAATTGCATCTGATGAATTACTTTTTGAAGAATTATTTGGACATGTTCAAGATTATTTACTCAATAATAAAATCCAATGGGTTCATAAAAATTTTGTTCTTGTTCTTAATTCTGTGTTTGGAATTAATAATTGCAAGAAATTACAAGATTATTGTCTTGAAACTATTCGCAAAAATCCTCTACCATTTTTTTCTTCAAAAATCTTCCTTTCAGTAAATAAGGAAATACTTTTTGGCTTGCTAAAAAGAGACGACTTACAATTTGATGAAATTGCTCTTTGGAATTGCTTAATTGAATGGGGTATCAAGCAAACTCCTGGTTTGGGAAACAATAAAGCTAAATGGAATACCAATAATTACGAAGCATTGAAGAAAACTTTAAATCAATTTATTCCTCTTATTCGATTTACAGGAATTTCTCGTGCAGATTTTCTTGATAAAATCTGTCCTTATAAAACTATTATTCCTAATCATATTTATCAAGAAATCGAAGACTTTTATTATAAAGATGTCTTGCCCAAAATTACAATTTTACCACCTAGAATTGGTTTTTCAATTAATTCAAATATCATCAAACCAATACTTGCAAAAATAATAGTTAATTGGATTGATAAAAATGATATCATGTATATTCGTACTGGTGAAGATCCATCATACACGCTTAGCCTTATTTATCGTGGTAGTTGTGATGGAATTAGTAATAAATCATTCATAAAAAGATGTAAAGGTCGAGTAGCAAGTTTGGTTTTAATTAAAGTTAAAGATTCGAATAAAGTTTTTGGTGGATATAGTTCTATCGGGGTTTGTTCATTAGGAAATGACTTTACTGTTGATGATCGTGATCATCATGGTTATCGATTTTACAATTCATCAGATAATTTTATTTTCTCATTTGAAGATAGTGAAGATACTCAACATATGAAAATAAGTCGCGTAGTAAATAAATCTCAAGCCATAATAGATAGTGGTTGTAATGGATTTAATTTTGGTTGGGGTTCATTGTCTATGAACGGTTATAGATTACATGTTAATAACAATAGCAATAATTATGAAAATAATTTAAATACTGATACAATTTATACTATTGAGGAAATTGAAACCTTTATTATATCCAAAAATTATCCAATAATTATTTATTAACAAATAAATTTATAACTCGAATTGTTACATATTTATTTTTCTTTTTTTTTAAATTACTATATGAAATTTAATAATTAGTATTAACAAACATGTAACCGATGATTAAGAAACTTTTTCTGTATGAAGCATGAATTCATAGTAATCAATTTTACTCTAAAATTTTTTTCTGTCTGCTATGTAAACATTACACATCATAATATTAGTTTAATAATTTTAGAGATAAATTATTATCATTTTAAATAATAGATACTTAGATACTTGAATATTTATTTATTTTTTTTATTGGTAGCACGCAATTCTTTATTGAGATTCTTATATAAAGCTCTTCTGATTCCATTGGGAGGATAATTATATAAGAAAAATTTCTAGAAAAATTTGATAAATTTGGTGAATACTAGGGCATGGTAAGAACCATATATATTATAAGGAAAAAAATCATATTCAGTTATCAAGAATTAATGATACTGCTTTCGAAGAATTTAAAGTTGGAAATAAGCACATTTTTGTGCATTCTTTTTTTATAGATATAGTATGCATTATATAAATCATGTCAAGTATACTATATATTTGGGATTTATTACATTGAGTATAAGTTATAACACAAAGAAATACATGGATTGAATACATAATGACAGATAAATCAATCCCCCCTACCTACCAACATGCGTTTATATATATGGTTCTTCTATCGTTATGATACTATCTAACAACCGCTATATACTTAAAACAATTTTTTTAACTTAGACATAAATCACATAAATATTGTGAATATGTACTCTGCAATGTAGAGTAAATAAATAAACGGAGATTTAATATCATAAAAACTAGTTTTTGGTTTTTTTATCATTATCGATTCAATAAAAAGTTTAACATTAAAGAGTTTCACCTTCAGGTACGCTGTGGGATTCATTTGTCAAATATTTTGCTATAAATATGAAACTAATTATATCATTACCTTGTACAGTATCTCTAATTTTTGAAAATCGAATTCAAGATACATTACGTCAATCCTATTTGGTTTGATCTCTTACGAGAACCCTGAAATATACATAAAGATCAGGTTCGAGTTTGAGCAAAAAAAATCATGAAAATCTTTTCTTTTATGATAATGCTTGGTAGAAAGTCATTGCCTTTTTTTGGATACTGACCGAAATTATTAAAATTCCGGTCCTAAAAAAATGCGTACAGCTTTAAAATTTTTGACTGTTCTGGCCTTTTTATACTGTATATATTTCGCGGACCTCACTTACGTAATAAAAAATAAATGTTAAAAAATCGAATATATTTTATTTGTTTTATTTTTATTGATATGATAAAGGAAGATACAGATAATTGAGTGTATGTTAAAAACAGAACCATTGTAAAAAAATAAAAAAAAAATTTGAATAATAAAAAAAATATATATACTTTATTTCTTTTAAATATTCTCTGATAATGATCCTTTCACAGAAATCAATTACTTCATTGTGCAACGTTACAAATTTAAAACCATCAATACACATAAAATTACTCATACATCGCCTGTTTTTTCCTTTTTTAAAAAAATTTTCTTAAACATGGCTTCAATTTTTCATCTTGGTCTCTCGAAAGATTTTTCCTTAATATTAGATGATGCAGATGATTACAATGTTATCATTCAAGTTGGTGAAAACCAAAATACAAAGGAATTTCATGCACATTCAGTTATTTTACGTGCTCGTTCACTTTATTTTAAACGTGCTCTTTCTGCTAATTGGATTACAAAGAGGGATAATATGATCATATTTAACAAACCAAATTTAACACCAATTGTTTTTGATATGATTTTGAAGTGAGAATTAATTAAATTTTTTATAATTTTGAAATTTATTTTATTAACTTAATCTAATCATGTTAATTTTTTTTATAGATATATTTACACTGGTGAACTTGATTTAACTAAACAATCAGGTGAAAATATTCTTGATTTGCTAGTTGCATCTGATGAATTACTTCTTGAAGAATTATTTGGATATGTTCAAAATTATTTGTTTAAAAAAAAAATCCAATGGGTTCTTAAAAATTCTGTTCTTGTTCTTAATGCTGTGTTTGGAATTGATAATTGCAAGAAATTACAAGATTATTGTTTTGAAACTTTTTGCAAAAACCCTTTACTATTTTTTGCTTCAGAAATCGCCGTTCCAGTAAGTAAGGAAATACTTCTTGGCTTTCTTAAAAGAGACGACTTACGAACTGAAGAAATTATCATTTGGGATTATTTAATTGAATGGGGTATAAAACAAACTCCTGGTCTTTGGAATGAGGATAGTGATAGAGCGAAATGGAATAATAAGGATTATAAAGAATTGAAGAACACTTTAAACCAACTTATTCCTTTTATTCGATTTACAGGAATTTCACATGCAGATTTTCTTGATAAAGTCTGTCCTTATAAAACTATAATTCCTAATCATATTTATCAAGAAATTGAAGCATTTTATTATAAAGATGTCTTGCATAAAATTACTATTTTACCACCTAGAATCGGGTTTTCAATTGATTCAAATATCATCAATCCGACACTTGCAAAGTTAATAGTTAATTGGATTGATAAAGAAGATATCATGTATATTCGTACTAGTGATGATCCATCATATAATCTTAAACTTATTTATCGTGGTAGTTGTGATGGAATTAGCAATAAATCATTCATAAAAAGATGTAAAAGTCGATTAGCAAGTTTAGTTTTAATTAAAGTTAGAAATTCAAGTAAAGTTATTGGTGGATATAGTTCTATCGGGTTTTGTTCATTAGGAGATGATTTTATTGTCAAGAATGGTTCCCGATTTTACACTTTATCAGATAATTTTATTTTCTCATTTGAAGATAGTGAAGATACTCAACATATGAAAATAAGCCGGGTAGTAAATAAATCTCATGCCATAATGGATAGTAATTTTGGTTGGGGTTCATTGTCTATGAACGGTTATAGTTTGCATGTTAATAACAATAGCTATAATTATGAAAATAATTTAAATACTGATACAATTTATACTATTGAGGAAATCGAGACCTTTGTCATATCCAACAATTAATTATTAACTAAATTTTCAATGAATTAATTATAACTCGAATTGTTACATATTTATTCTTACTTTTTTAATTATGTGAAATTTAATAATTATTAGGCAAACATGTAACTGATGTTTATGAAAATTTTTCAGACTGGAGCATGAATTCATAGTAATCAATTTTTCTCTAAAATTGTTTTCTGCTGTCTGCTATGTAAACATTACACATCATAATATTAGTTAATTTTAGAGATGAATTATTATCATCTAACTATTAGATACTTGAATATTTAATATTTTTTTTATATATTGGTAGTACGCACTTCTTTATTGAGATTCTTATATATATAAAGCTCTTCCGATTCATTGGAAGGGTAATTATATAAGAAAACTTCTAGAAAAATTTGATAAATTTGGTGAATACTAGGGCGTGGTGAGAACCATATACATTATAAGGAAAAAAGAATGCCCTGTAAAAAAAGTCGATCCGTTTTTTGTATTCCATCTTTTTTCCGTAAAAAGGCTCATATTTCCGGATTAATAATCTTATATCACGGAATTTATCGAATTATTTTCATTTTCCGTGAATAGATCCGGGAAAGGCTCATTTTTACGGAGTTTTTACAGAAATAATGGATAAAACTTTTTATAGTGATATTCAGTTATCAAAAGAAATACATGGATTGAATACATAATAACAGATAAGTCATATATCCTCCCTACCTACTAACATGCATTTATATGGTTTCTTCTAACGTTGTGACTTGTGATACTATCTAACAACAGTTATATCATATTAAAACATTTTTTTTTTCTTAATTTATACATAAATCGCCTAAATATTGTGGGTAAGTAAATTAAAAAAACGGAGATTTAATTATACATGGGGTGAATTAGGTTCAAGCATGCCGAATTATTACGGCATATTACACCAATTCGACATTACACTGGTGTAATACTATTTTCATATGAATTTTCGAACAAAATTTGGTGTAATATATTTCACCATTACGCCGCCTTAATGCCGAATTATCTGAAATAATTACGCCCCATGTATAAGATTTAATATCATAAAAATTAGTTTTTGGTTTTTATCATTATCGATTCAATAAAAAGTTTTAGCATTAAATAGTTTCACCTTCAAGAACGCCGTGGAATTCATTTGTCAAATATAGCATAATGGAAGTTCACCCTGATCCTATGGTTATACAATTATTTATATTATGTATACAATAACATATATAAGAGTTTACGATAGGTCATATTGAACCACAAAAAAAATCCACCTGTTTGACACAAAATTTTACCAGGACATTCTTCTGTTGTTATTCTAACTGAGTATAAAATGAGATCTCTATAGATTTCTATGTTGAGAAAGTTTTATTAGTAAGAACTTTAGAATTACCTACATGTTACACAAAGTCACTATATTGGTTTTATAACTTTTGAAGACCAAAATACTAATAAAACTTGGGTCTTTTTCTTACCAAAAACCTTTGAAATTCACGTGAGCAAGGTTGAAACTCGAATAGATGATCATTTCTTTTAAAATTTTTTGTGAAACTATTAAGATGGGCGTTACGAAGATATTCTTATGAAATTTGATTCAGCCAATCAGAATTCTTGTCGATCAACCAATGAAATCAAACTTCTGTTATGCTGTCAAATATCCTGCCATATAAATATGAAACAAATTATATCATCTTGTACAGTACCTCTAATTTTTGAAAATCGAATTCAAGATACATTTTGTCAATCCTATTTGGTTTGATCTCTTACGAGAACCCTGAAATATATATAAAGATCAGGTTCGAGTTTGAGCCAAAAAATTCATGAAAATCTTTCCTTTTATGATAATGCTTTGTGAAAAGTCATTGTCTTTTTTGGATATTGACCGAAATTATCATAATTCCGGCCTTGTAAAAATGCGTACAGCTTAAAATTTTTTTGGCAGCTCTGACCTTTTTATATATATTTCGGGGTCCTCTCTTACGTTATAAAAAACAAATATTAAGAAATTGAATATATTTTATTTCTTTTATTTTTATTGATATGATAAATGAAGATACAGATAATTGACTGTAAGTTAAAAACAGAACCATTGTAAAAAAAAAATAAAAAAAAAATTTGGATTTATAATACTTATAATAATATTAAATTAATATGTATACTTTATTTCTTTTAAATGTTCACAGAAATAAATTACATCATTGTGCAACGTTACAAATTTAAAGTCACCAATACACATAAAATTACTCATACATCGCTTTCCTATTTTTAAAAAAATTTTCTTAAACATGGCTTCAATTTTTCATCTTGGTCTCTCGAAAGATTTTTCCTTAATATTAGATGATGCAGATGACTACAATGTTATTATTCAAGTTGGTGAAAACCAAAATACAAAGGAATTTCGTGCACATTCAGTTATTTTACGAGCTCGTTCTCCTTATTTTAAAGGAGCTCTTTCTACTAATTGGGCTATAAAGAAGGATAATATGATTATGTTTAGAAAACCAAATATAACTCCAACAGTTTTTTATATGATTTTGAAGTGAGGATTAACTTTATTTTATAAATTCCAAATTTATTTTATTAACTTATACTGAATATATAATTTTTTTTTTATAGATATATTTACACTGGTGAACTTGATTTAACTAAACAACCGGGTGAAAATATTCTTGATTTGCTAGTTGCATCTGATGAATTGCTTCTCGAAGAGTTATTTAGAAATGTTCAAGATTATTTAATTGAAAAACAAACCAAATGGGTTCATGAAAATTTTGTTCTTGTTCTTAATGCTGTATTCAGACTTGATAATTGCAAAAAATTACAAGATTATTGCCTTAAATCTATCTGCGAAAGTCCACTACCATTTTTTTCTTCAAAAATCTTTCCTTCAATAAATAAGGAAATACTTTTTGATTTGCTTAAAAGAAACGACTTACTTATTGATGAAATTACTATTTGGGATCATTTAATTGAATGGGGTATTGAACAAACTCCTGGTTTGGGAAGCAGTAAAGCTAAGTGGAATAACAATAATTATGAAGCATTGAAGGAAACTTTAAATCAATTTATTCCTCTTGTACGATTTGTAGGAATTTCTCATGCAGATTTTTTTGATAAAGTCCTTCCATATAAAACTATTATTTCTAATCATATTTATGAAGAAATCGAAGACTTTTATTGTAATGATGCCTTACCTAAAACTACAATTTTACCACCTAGAATTGGGTTTTCAATTGATTCAAATATCATCAAACCAATACTTGCAAAAATAATATTCAATTGGATTGATAAAAAAAATACCATATATACTCGTACTAGAAATGATCCATTGTATAAGTTAAAACTTATATATCGTGGTAGTCGTGATGGAATTAGTGATGATTCATTTATAAAAAGATGTAATGGTCGAGTAGCAAGTTTAGTTTTAATTAAAGTTAGAGATTCAAATAAAGTTTTTGGTGGATATAGTTCTATCGGATTTTATTTATTAGGTGATGATTTTACTGTTGAATATCGATATCATCATGTTTTTCGATTTTACAATTCATCAGATAATTTTATATTCTCATTTGAAAATAGTGAAGATACTCAACATATGAAAATAAGCCGGGTAGTAAATGAATCTCAAGCCATATTGGAAAGGGATTATAATGGATTTAACTTTGGTTGGGGTTCATTAGCTATGTACAATAATAATTTATATGCTAATAATAATAGCAAAAATTATGAAAATAATTTAAATACTGATACAATTTATACTGTTGAGGAAATTGAGACCTTTATCATATCCAATCAATAATCTATTATTATTTATTTTTGTGAATAAATCGAATTTTTACTACATATTTATTTATTTATTTATTTTTTTTTGATTATATGAAACGTAATAACTCGAATATGTAACCTATGATTACAAAACTCTTTCAACATATTAATCTAAATACTACTAACATGAATTGCTTATTAAAAACAATTTCAGTCGAAGTATTATTTTAGTATGTAGGTATTATACTTTATGATAATTCTCTAATGTAAGACTGAAAATATTACTCATAAATTAATTTTAGAGACCATTTAACTATATACATATTTTTTTTTTTGGTAACACTCACTTCTTTATTTATATTATTGAACTCAGTAAAATGAATTATTACATTAAGCAAAACACAAAGAAGTATACAGATTGAGTATATGATAAATTAATGTTACATATTATTATCTCTACCTATCAACATGCGGACGCTATCTAACGTTTACTATATACTGTATATAATATTTTTTTTTTAAATTATCACTCAATTATTTGCAAATTTAACTTTCAAATTTTACTGAACGTACGAGCTTACGTCATACATTCGTAAGTTAAATCTTAATACAGAATAATATTTGAATTTACCATATTGACTTCTTTTTTGTGGTATAAATATAACTATAATACTAAGGTGCGTTATGATCTTTTTGCAAGCTAGTTAATCATGTATTTAAAAAGTAATAATAATATGATTCAATATGGTTTCATTTTTATTCGCTACTCAATATTTTGAGTATCTTCACTATATTCAAATGAGAAAATAAAATAATTACCTGGTGAACTGTAATAATCATAAATCATCTAACATCATAATCATTTAATGAACTAAGCATCACTAAAGAAAATATTTATAATTAATTTTACTAATTCAATAAGGGGTTAAACTTATACACAGGAGTGGCATACTGTATTTTTTTTTTAATTATTATTATTTCAAGTATTAGTTTAAAAATATTTGATTCAATTTTTCCTATTCTATTTGAAACACCAATTATAGGTTATATAGTTTCTGTAATGAAATTCTTCAATTCCATCATAAATATGTTAGGAATAATAGTCTTATAAGGACGAACTTTATCAAAAAATCTGTACAGAAAATTCCCAAAAATCGAATAATAGTTTCAAATGTTTCTTTAATTCATCATAGTTCTCTTTATTCCATTTCGCTATATCATTATTCTCACTCCCAAGACCAGGAGTTAGTCCAATACCTCATTTAATTAAATAATCCCAAATAACAACTTTATCAGTTTGTAAGTCGACTCCAGTCAAGCAAAAAAGTATTTCCTTATTTATTGAAGGAAAGTTTTTGAGGAAAAATTAACTAATGGTTCTTTGCTAATAAATTCAAGAAAAACACAGTATTTAGGAACAAAAATAATTTTCATGAACGTTGTTTTCAATTATCAAAATAAACTTGGACATACTAAATAACTGAAGCAATTCATTGGATGCAACTAGTAATCCAAGAATATTTCACCGGTTGTTTAGTTAAATCAAGTTCACCAGTATAAATAGATCTAATGATGAGAATAAGTAAATATATCAAGATTTAAGTTATGACAAATTAAATGACTCTTATTCAAAATCAAATCAAAAATAATTGGTGGAAAAATTTGGTTTGCTTAAACATACTTATATTATCCTTCTTTGTAATCCAATTGGCAGAAAGAGCACTTTAAAATAGGAGGAAAACTGAATGTGCACGAAATTCTTTTGTATTTTAGTTTAATTAGCTTGAATAATAACATCTGCATGATCTAATAACAAGGAAAGATCTTTTGAAAGATTAAAATAAAAAATGAAGCCATTAAATAGTTTTATTAAAAATATTTATATTATTGTTGACCGGTTCATTTTTTTTTTTTTTAAAAAAAAAACAAAAGAAAGAAAAAGCGACAGTTTATTAATGTTATAACGTCACGTTGGAGGCTTAAAATTTGTAACGTTGCACAATGAAATTAATTACAAACCTATTTTTGTTTCTCAATTTCCATTTTGTTTATTTTGTATTTAAAACATGTTTAAATAGTGTATGAAAAATCTTAGACGTTTAATGTAACTAATTAATGTAGGATTATGCTAATTTTGTTTGATCAATATTTTTCATCAATAACTCAATATTGAATATCAATCGATTGGTTCGAAACAATGATCGAGTAGTGATTAGTGTGTAGTGGCTTGATCAAAAAAAAAAAGACTTTTTTTATTAAGTTTTTTTTCTCTTTTTTTTTTTTAACAAAAATTTCAACAATTTCATAAAAATTGATTAGTTTTGATCGATTAATCGAGTTTTAGTTGATCAATCATTGAACACGAATTTTTACTTCTAAGACATAATAATAATAAGATTTTTCTAAATAAGTTTGATGATTCTTTTGTTTCTTTTATGATTAACATCGATAACGATGCATTCAACTTGCACTGTATGCAACCAAATGTTGCTCCAATTATTTTGAAATGATTTTAATATAAGAATAATTTATAATTTTATTGAATTGTTGCTAATTTGACAATAATTCATTTTACAAATGTTATATTAAGATATATTTATACTTTGATAGTTTAATTTAACTAAGCTACCTTGTGAAAATATTCTGTTTCTTGTTTGCATCCGATGGATTACTTTTCGAAGAGTTATTTATCGAAAAACAAACTAACTAGCTTAGCTGAGTTCGTGATAACTCTGTTTGGATTTGATAATTGCAAGAAATTTGAATATGTTTAATTTATCCTATTCTATTTTTATCGATATGATAAAGGAAGATAAAGGTAATTGAGTGTAGTTAAAAGCAGAACCATTGTAAAAAAATCAAAAAAAAAAATCGAGCATTTAACTTTAACTTTATAGTAATATTAAATTAACATGTATACTTTATTACTTTTAAATATTCTCTGAAAAAAACCCCTTAGAAATCAGATTTCGTTAAATGACCAAGTGAATCACTTCATTGTGCAACGTTACAAATTTCAAAGCCATGATTATTCCTAATCTAAATAAGCTAAAAAAAAAATTGCTCGTACGTTTCTTTTTTTTTTCTCTCCTTTTTAAAAAAAAAATTTTTTTTTAAAAAATGGCTTCAATTTTTCATATCGGTCTCTTAAAAGATCTTTCCTTAATATTAGATGATGCAGATGATTACAATGTTATCATTCAAGTTGGTGAAAACCAAAATACAAAGGAATTTCATGCACATTCAGTTATTTTACGTGCTCGTTCACTTTATTTTAAACGTGCTCTTTCTACTAATTGGATTACAAAGAGGGATAATATGATTATATTTAACAAACCAAATTTAACACCGGCTGTTTTTGATATGATCTTGAAGTGAGAATTAATTAAATTTTTATAATTTTGAAATTTATCTTATTAACTTATCTAATCATATAATTTTTTTTATAGATATATTTACACTGGTGAACTTGATTTAACTAAACAATCAGGTGAAAATATTCTTGGTTTACTAGTTGTATCTGATGAA
Source organism: Rhizophagus sp. LPA8_4_AMF (assembly GCA_021464525.1). Classification (NCBI taxonomy): domain Eukaryota; kingdom Fungi; phylum Glomeromycota; class Glomeromycetes; order Glomerales; family Glomeraceae; genus Rhizophagus; species Rhizophagus sp. LPA8_4_AMF. Next base: position 13,145 of record JADRCO010000213.1, on the reverse strand, counting down.
TTACTTCTTGAAGAATTAGTTGGACATGTTCAAGATTATTTACTTAAAAAAAAATCCAATGGGTTCTTAATAATTCTGATCTTGTTCTTAATGCTGTGTCTGGAATTGATAATTGCAAGAAATTATTTGATTATTGTTTTGTTTGCAAAAACCCTCTACAATTTTTTTCTTCAGGAATCATCCTTCCAATAGATAAGGAAATACTTTTTGACTTTCTTAAAAGAGACGACTTACAAACTGAAGAAATTATCATCTGGGATTATTTAATTAAATGGGGTATAGAACAAACTCCTAGTCTTGGGAATGATAATAGTGATAGAGCGAAATGGAATTATATGGATTATAACGCATTGAAGAACACATTAAATCAACTAATTCCTTTTATTCGATTTACAGGAATTTCACGTGCAGATTTTCTTGATAAAGTCCGTCCTTATAAAAATATTATTCCTCATCACATATATGATAGAGTTGATTATAAATATTCCTTACCTTTACAACCTAGAACTGGTTTTTCATTTGAAATAGAAAAATTTGAGTCAAATATCATCAAACCAATACTTGCAAAAGTAATCGTTAATTGGATTGATAAAAAAGGTAACGTGTTTATTCGTACTAGAAGTGATCCATCATATAAGCTTAAACTTATTTATCGTGGTAGTTATGATGGAATTAATAATAAGTCATTTAAAAAAAATTGTAATGGACGAGTAGGAAGTTTGGTTTTAATTAAAGTTGAAGGTTCAAAGAAAGTTTTTGGTGGATATAGTTCTATCGGGTTTTGTTCATTAGGAAATGGTTTTACTGTTGATGGTAAAGGTTTTCGATTTTACAATTCATCAGATAATTTTATTTTTTCATTTGAAGATAGTAAAGATACTCAACATATGAAAATAAGCCGGGTAGTAAGTGAATCTCATGCCATATTGGATTATATTGGTAATGGATTTAATTTTGGTCGTGGTTCATTGGGTATGATAGATCAAAAGTTATATCTTAAAAACGATTTTGGGAATTATGAAAGAAATTTAAATACAAGTTAAGTTTATTCTATTGAAGAAATTGAAACATATTTTGTATACAATTAATAAATTAATAAATATTTACGCAAATAATATTAATTTGTGATTTATATAGTAACTTTATTTACAGATATGTACAAGTTGTATGGATATTGTTATGTAATAAAGTTTTTATAGTGTTATTAAGAGAGTGTTAAAAAAAAAAAGAAAAATATTTCATTTAAAATGCTTTTTCAGACCCACTTTTTATACTTTTTAAAATGTGTTTATTTAAAAAACTTCAATAGTATTTACTATACAATTAATACAATTTCGGGGTTATTGATATAATAGACCTAATAAATAAATGTCAAATTTATTCTTTATAAAATCTGAATTCAATTAATCAACTAATTTGTACAATTCTATATATAAAATTAGCTAAAAAGTAATTTAATAAATCATATAAGAAATACTGGAATTGCTAACTATTTTCTTTTATACAATCATAAATTGAATTATTAATTTTTCAAACACTATAGTCATAGTCTCATTACTAACACGCATAAGATCTGGCATGTTTAAATCAATATTATTTGCAATAATTAAAATGTCTATAAGTTAGTCAAAAATACAATAATAAACAAGATGCAGTAATTGATTAAGTATGTTACCTTGAAGGAAAATTAATTTTTAGTGAAAAGGTACCGGATGATAAAGGATTTTTTATACAGTCTTCAATGTTGAGGTCAGAAAAACTTTCTTTGATTACAACCATATTTTCAGAACCGTGAATAGTAAATTCGGTTGTCCACAATTTCCAGAGTTGAGATTATAACTACAAATATGTTTCTTACATTAAAAAATTAGTAAATTTTTTATAATATAACTTTAAATGATTAATAAATCACCTACTTTTTTTTCGAATATATAATAACATGAAGAATTTGGTTAATTGGATTAATATCAATTTTATCATATAATATTGAGTTTTCACTGGAAACAATATTATCCTGTATAATAAATGTGAAATTAAATATATTAAACATTAATTTTAAATTGTATATTACAATATACTACTTGCCCTTCCATATATAACATGACTACCAGTATTAAAATAATAGGACTCAATAAATTTGATGGTTTTGATTGGATTCGTTCATTGTTGTCTTTAAATCAAAATTGTGTTCTTTCATCATATGAAAAAAGGTTCTTCCTTCATCCTGGGTTGTAAAATGAACATATCCATTTTTATCAACAATATAATTGACAAACATTAAATTTAAACAAATAGAATAATATACATTTAATATACATACTTACCGCTCCATTTTTTACTATATGTACAAAATTTATCGGTGAAATACCCCGTAGCCATTTGTTGATGGCTAAGAAATAAATCACTTACAAACTGAACTGTTTTTTCAGCTTGCCACAACATGGGTTGGGTGTGTAACTAGGTAATTCTAAAAAAAAAAGAATTTGTTACCTATTTGTCTTCAATTAAAAGTCCCGACGTCCTATTATATTAAAGAGAAATTGCACTCCCAAAAAGGGAGAGTTACAAAAAATACACTCCAGGTCACTAAGGAAAACAAAATGCAAAATAATACCTTTATTGTAATCCATAACAATAAAATTCATGATCGCAAGACGTTTGAAAGAAGATCCAAAATTATTTTAAAAAAACTAGTATATATATATAATTTGTAATCATCGTTGTGATCAGTGGCTTAGAATAATCACATGCCACTGTAATATCAATTTACTGTATATTTAAATTAGAATGAATAAAATTTCGGAGAATGAGAAATTATAAAATTTAAATACCCTAACGCAATTAAATAGATCAAAATATGAAAACAATTTCTTAATAATTTGAATTTAATTTCATATTAAATATTTTTTATGATGAAAAATCAAAATTTTTTTTTTTAGACTCATTTTTATCTCGACATACTCTTTAAGATAGGAGTTCAAGTATTTTAAATTAAAAAAAAAGAAAAAAAATGGTAAATATTATTTATATTTTGTAATGGTGTTTTGGTAAGATTCGTCTTAATATTATACTTCTTAGATATTTCATTTATAAATACCATATGTAAGTTAGATTAATAAAAATTGTAATGATGTAATGATTAATCGTACTGGAAAAAATGGTGATACATGTCCGTCATGATTTTGTGGATGTAATATTATTCATAATTTGTATAACAATATACATATTTTTAGTGAAACATTCTGGATTATTAATATTAAATGCACGGAGAATGATTTAATAATAGCACTATTAATAAGTGGATCTTTACTTTTCGTAAAATTAAAATTGTATGCAGTATATAGGAGGTTTTAATTAATTTCATTATTAATAATTTTTTTTTAAAAAAAAATTTGAGACAGCCTTAAAATTTTATTCTTCAATTTTTCGAGATTAATTAATTAAATTTTATGTCTTTTATTGGATAAGATAAGTAATGATAAAACCAAAATTTTTATGATTTTAAATCTCTCTTAAAGGTTTAGCCACTGTTGAGTTAATAATTTATCAGTAACTTGCTCAAATTAAAGAATTATTTTAAAAAATTAATTATAAAATAAAATCAATTTATTATTAAAAATAATAGGAAAATAAAAGAAATCCATTAAAATAAAATTATTAAAATTTATATTATGTTGTTATTAAAAAATTCTTCCAGACAATTCCGGCGGACATAAAAAAGATTTGGTTTTTTTTTAAGTCAGAAGACATACATATTCCGGACATATTCAGGGAGCTTTTGTGACTTTCCTTTTCCATAAGCCATGTTGTGGTTCTGCGTCACGTTTATCATCATTCAATGCATCTACATTAAAATAATATTAAAAAATTCCAATTTAATAGTTAATATAAAAAAGAGAAAACCTTTAACATAAAATGATCATTTATTACTAACCTGCTAAAATGATAATAAAGACAAAAATCAATAAAAATGAATATTTTAGTTTCATGGTTGATTTTATGTATGGTATATAAATTTTTAATTCGTTGTTTGTTAATTTTTTTTTTTTTTTTAAAGAAATTCTTTCTCGAACTGTTTTATAAGAAAATATTCCATAGTAACACGTATTCATGATTACGTTATTTCATTTCATATGATTATCAATGGTGAAGTAAAGGAGGCGTACAAGAGTATCTTTGCCACGTTTTTCTACATTGCGCCATGTTGAATATACAATTGAGGAGCAGAGCCACTTTAAACTTTAAATTAATAGTGTGTGAATCGAGATTTTGATTTTAATAATTATTTTGGCCACAATGCAATCATCTGTTTTATTAACGAGGGCGAAGTAAAAGGAACGTTACGAGAGTATTATTGCCACGTTATTTTTTACATTGCGCCACAATTGGAACGAACAGTGTCACTTTTAATTAATAATGTGAAAATAGTAAATTTCTTTTTTTTTAAAAAAAAAAAAATTAATAATAAAAGTAAAAATAAAAATAAAAAAAATTTAAAAAAAAAAATTCGCGTTTAAAATGGTAATACCAAAATCGGGTGTAATTCAACATTTGTTGTATGATACTAATTAAATAATCAAATAATATTACAAGAGAATTTATAAATGAGATACTTTTAATAAATTGTTATTTAATCAAGTATTTAAACTTTGTTTTTTTTATGATAAATGATTGAACTTTTTTGGACTCATTTTTTATTTCGATTTACCCCTTAAGATAAGATTGTAAATATTGTCCCGATTTTTTATTTAATTTATAAAATATCTTAAAAAAAAAGAAATACATAACTTGAATATATATAATAAATTATATATCTTCTCTATCTACCACGATTTGTTATGATTAAAGTCGTTGTACTATCTACGATCCCTAAATACAAACGATTCAAATTGTCCTAATGTTATTGCCAAATATATTTTTTTAATACAATTTCGGGTTTCTTATATATTTTACGATGTTTGTTATATTTCAACTGTTTTATTTTCGCTAATACTATTTTAATATATCTAATTAAGATTTAATTTTACCAATTTTAGTTCGATATCCTATTTATACAGTAATATTTTCAGAATTGAAAGATATTCAATTTATAATATTGATTAGCAACAATAAATCGTTTAAGTTCCTCATATAAAATTATATAAATATTATGTATAGCAAAAACAGATTTAATTAGTTGTCGATTCAATTAAAAAAGCTTATTGCAGATCTCGTTAAAATGATCAAATGAAATTCATTGTGCAACGTTACAAATATTTAAGCCGTCAATCACGTGATTATTTCCATAATATGACATTAATGAACCTAAAAAATTTTTTGTCGCACCCTTTTTTTTTTAAAAAAAACATGGCTTCAAATTTTTACTTTCGTCTTTCAGAAGACCTTTCCTTAATATTAGATGATGCAGATGATTACAATGTTATTATTCAAGTTGGTGAAAACCAAAATACAAAGGAATTTCGTGCACATTCAGTTATTTTACGTGCTCGTTCTCCTTATTTCAAAAGTGCTCTTTCTACAAATTGGATTACAAAGAAGGATAATATGATTATATTTAACAAACCGAATATTACTTCAACTGTTTTTCATATAATTTTGAAGTGAGTAATAATTAATTATTTTATTATTTATAAATTTGAAATTTAAATTTATTAATTTATTCTAAATATGAATAATTTTTAATTAGATATATTTACACTGGTGAACTTGATTTAACTAAACAATCAGGTATAAATATTCTTGATTTGCTAGTTGCATCTGATGAATTGCTACTTGAAGAATTATTTAGAAATGTTCAAGATTATTTAATCGAAAAACAAACCAGATGGGTTCATGAAAATTTTGTTCTTGTTCTTAATGCTGTGTTTAGACTTGATAATTGCAAGAAATTACTTGATTATTGTCTTGAATCTATCTGCGTAAATCCTCTACAATTATTTTTTTCAAAAATATTTCCTTCAATAAATAAGGAAATACTTCATGACTTACTTAATAGAAACGACTTTCAAATTAAAGAAGTTATCGTTTGGGATCATTTAATTAAATGGGGTATTGAACAAACTCCTGGTCTTGGGAATGAGAATAGTGATAGAGCGAAATGGAATAATAAGGATTACAAAGCATTGAAGAAAACTTTAAATCAATTTATTCCTCTCATTCGATTTACGGAAATTTCTCGTGTAGATTTTTTTGATAAAGTCCGTCCTTATAAAACTATTATTCCTAATCATATTTATGAAGAAATCGAAGAATTTCATTATAAAGGTGCTTTACCTAAAACTACAATTTTACCACCTAGAACTGGTTTTTCATTTGAAATTGGAATTGAGTCAAATATCATCAAACCAATACTTGCAAAAATAATAGTTAATTGGATTGATAAAAAAGATACCATGTATATTCGTACTAGAAATGATCCATTGTATAGGCTTAAACTTATTTATCGTGGTGGTCATGATGGAATTAGAATTAGTGAGGAGTCATTTAGAAAAAAATGTAATGGTCGAGTAGCAAGTTTAGTTTTAATTAAAGTTAGAAATATGAATAAAATTTTTGGTGGATACAGTTCTATCGGGCTTAGTTCATTAGGAGATGATAAAGTTGGTTTTCAATTTTACAATTCAGATAGTAATTTTATTTTCTCATTTGAAAATAGTGAAGATACTCATCATATGAAAATAAGCCGGGTAGTAAATAAATCTAAAGCCATATTGGATAGTGATTGTACTGGATTTAATTTTGGTCAGGGTTCATTAACTATGACCAATGAAAGTCTACATGTTAATAACAAGTGCAATAATTATGAAAATAATTTAAAGTCTGATACAATTTATACTATTGAAGAAATTGAAACTTTTAACATATGCAATCAATAAAGAATAAATTATAAATTATTTTTATTTTGTGGGGTAAATTATTGGTCATCCGTAAGTATCAATAACTGTAGTATTATACAGGTCACAGTTTTATACAAAAGTTTAGTTATGTGTATAAATAAACACGTTAATTATTTAAAATATTGATTTACTTTAAATTTGTTTCTAAATTGTCTATATAAATATTATTTATCGTATAAAGTTTAACCTTAGAGATGAATAATTATTGTTTTGTCTGTATATTTTAATTTTACTCAATTAGTATTAAATTTGAATTTCAAGTTTGATGATTTATTAAATTATAGCAATACATTCTTAATCTGAATAATTTAATATTAAATTTATTATTATATCAACTTCTTTTTATAACATAAATATTTAATACTAAGGTACATTATGACCAATTTGTAAGCGAAAATCATGTGTTGAGTGGCATCAATAACTTAAAAAAGAAAGACTTCTATCTATAATATTTTAATATTGTATAATGTAATAAATTCAATAACGACATTATATCTTTTATGTCCTAGAGACTTATTAATCATTTTATCTAAATATTATTATGATTTATATTTGATTTGAAAATTAATTTGAGAAGTTAACTCTATTAAGAAAAATTACAGACCTATGGCTACAAATTATCTTTGCAATAATCTTACTAAGAGCGAAGAATTTTTCAAAATGTAATCTTCTCAAACTAAAGAACATTTGATTTAATTGCATCAAATTTATGAGACTTTTAAATTTGCTCAAAACCTTATTTAATTGTACGATTCCAAATGACAATTTCTTAAACTGATAAGAATTTCCATTTTTTTTTTATTAAAGGAAAGTTTCTGAAGAAATAGCTTAAAGTTTTAAATTGAAAATTTTATACTAAAAGTTGTTATACACAATTATGTAATCGCAATGATGTGTTTGTAAAGTAAGATTCTGATGTGAACAATCGCACTTTGTTTTTGGGAATGTTAATTTTCTTATGCTTAAACTGAATCTAATTGAGTTTGAGCACATGTTCTTTTAAATAAGCGTGCGTAAATTAAATTGCTAAACAAGCTAAATTACGGTTTAAATATAAATAGTTTATTGTTGACAACTTATTTTTGAATTTAATAAAGAGTAATAAGGAGATTTATATTTGTACATTTAAGTAAATCTAGTTTACCTACATAACATATTAACAAACACGTGTTTTATTCATACATCAGAATAGAAGTTCTTTTTCTTGAAACAGCTTAAGCTTAAACTTAAGCTTTTTTAAGCAAATTGAAATTTATACTTTATATACTCTTTATATTATAGAAAAAGAATTTTGATGCACAAAATAATTCACAATAAAGATTTTTTATTTAATTATTATGAGAATTATGTATTTTATTATATATCATGCAAATATATAATAAATTTAATAGAATTAATTTATTTAGGATCTCTAAGCCAGAAATATTCAGTTTTCAAATAAACTTTATTAAACTTTTGAACATAAGACAGTAGTTACCATAAAAAAAATTTTTTTCAACATATCATTTTATTTTTTTGTCTATCATTTTGAACTTAGCGTATTATTTTGTCGATCCACGTTACAGTTTATGTATCACGTTCAAAGTCTTGAGGTAAATCTAAATGATCAATTTTTTATTACGTTGATAATTAGTGTAGTTTATGTTACTGCCTCACTCGGCGTTCTGTAGTAAATCCAAGCACTAAAAAAGTTCCCAATCAAATTTTTCCCGAAAGAAAAATTTGTTAAAACCCAATGGAACTTGGGAAACTCTAAAAAAAACTTATATCTCTCCCCCTGAGGGATATTCATTAACGTAAAATTCTAATGGACAATTTGATTAAACGTCAATTTGACCATTGACCAACTTGTACAACGAACAATTTGTTGCGCCAATAGACTTACCTAATCATGATCATCAATCGGCTAACAATAAATCTAACTAAAATAATACAACAAGAGGCTACCTAATAAAAATAAAATAATTTAATACAAATAATATAAAATACTAACTATATTTATAAAAAATTAATGAAACTGATTATTAATAATCAATCAAGTCACTGCGGCTTGCGGCTTCATAACGCGCGTAAATTATTTCAAGGTAACATTCAGCTTTTTTCCGTTTAAGTAGCAACATTTTTATTACCCATTTAATAAAGTTTTCTAAGTTAATCTATTGAACAATGATTGACTTTTGGGTGTGTGAAGAATGTAAACAAGAAACCACTGATTATAAATGGTGTAAAACATGTAATGCAAAACATTTTCAACAAAATTTTAAAAATTGGACTAGTGGTAATGATAATATTGACAAATTTATTCAAGAAACTCAACTATCAGCAATTGATCGTTATAAAGCATTAGAATGGATACCTTATAATAGATTTTATGATATTGAATATATTACAAAAGGTGGTTTTGGAAAAGTATATAGAGCAAAATGGATTGATGGGTTTATATGGAATTGGGATAATAACAATCAAAATTGGAAACGATTTTGTTCCAATAAATTTGTAGCTCTGAAAAGTTTGGATAAATCAGAAAACGTTACATCGGAATTTATCAATGAGGTACAGTATTACCTAATTTCTTAATTTAATGTGATTTTTTACTAACGAACTTATTTGAATATATATTTCAGATAACAATGCATTGTAAGACTGTTAAAGGTGAAATTTCGGTTGCTAGAGTTTATGGAATTACACAAGACTCAAAAACGAAAAATTACATGATGGTTATGCAATATGCGAAGAATGGAAGTTTACGTGATTATTTGGATAAAAATCATAAATTAAGTTGGAAAACTAAGTTAGAAGATTTATCTTATGTTGCATTAGGACTTCGGACAATTCACGGAAAAGAAATAATTCATCGTGATCTACATATTGGCAATATACTCCATTTTTCAGATTATATTTCTATAACTGACATGGGATTATGTAAACCTGCAGATTATAATGCATCAGAAAATACGAAAAATAATATAAATAGTATATATGGTGTTTTACCTTATATTGCTCCTGAAGTTTTAAGAGGTCAAAATTATACTAAAGCTTCTGATATTTATAGTTTTGGTATAATTATGTATGAAGTAATTTCTGGACTACCTCCATATCATGATGTAGCCCATGACCATAATTTAACTATAAAAATTTGTCAAGGACTTAGACCAAGATTTAATATTAAAGTACCTCAATTGATCGTGAATTTAATTAAAAGATGCTTAGATGCAAATCCATCAAATCGTCCAACGGCAGAAGAACTTACTGATATTCTATTTGGATTGGGAGTTAAATTTAATGATCAGATGGAATTACAAGAACAAATTAAAGAAGTCGAAGAAATCAATAATATTAGTTTACCAACAAACAGTATACCTTTGACAAGCTTATCATATGAAACACATTCTGAAGCTATTTACACAAGTAGATTACTTAAATTTTATAATCTTCCGGAATCAAAAAATTCTAATGATTATTATGATGAACAAAATGATAATATAATTAGCAAGGAATTTTCAGGTAATTAATAGTTCAATATATATTTAATAATTTAATTATAAAAAAAAATATTGATGAATTTTATTTATTAAATAGAATCTTTACAAATTGATATTTCTCAATTAAAAATTAGTGATACAAGTATGTATTATTAATAAATTAATTTATTGTTTTTATTTTATTAAATTAATACTAATACAATAATTTATGTTTTTTTCATTTCTGATATTACAGATGGAACAAAAATGTAGTAAATTATCTAGTAACTTTTTACTATGGGTACTTATATTATAATGAAATAAATTAGAGACGTGAAAGGTATAAATAAATGTGTAACGCCCTAATATCATCACTAGCGGTAATAATGTTATTGATAGATTATTTCAGTCAAGTCAGGGTGGGTTTAAAGGGATGTTTGAACTCAACTCTAATATTCAGGTTTGTCATTTGCGTGACCTAAACTCGACTTGGTAAACTAAAATTTATGCGAAATATATATATACACGTTTTAAATATATTACGCGAGTCAACATAATCATATAAATCTTTTATACAAAATTTAATTAAATTAATGACTAAACAGTTAATCTTAACTCATAATACTTTGAGTACATCAATTATTGTAAAATTATTAAACGAAATAATATATTATCCTAATTACCATATATTAATAAATAGTAAATAGCTCATTAAACTAGATAATTTCATTATTACAGCAATATACTAAAATCCCATTTCTTTATAAAAAGAAATTTAAAATTTTTAATGCAAACTTAATAGACTCTAGAAATAGAGGAATCATACTATCATTGATTTTTCATTGCTTTTTTAAAAAAAGAAATTGTTTATTTTCTTTAAAGTCGGCCTAGAGATATGCTATTAGGGCCACGTGTTCAAAAACTTAAAGTTTATAATACTATTTATTAATACTTGTAATAACAGTATATGTTGATCTACCAGCAATTAAATACTATGTACGCAAAAACAAAATTCGACACAATTTACGACCAAAATAAATTTATAAAATATCAGATATGCCAATATCATCACTAAAGAATTAAAAAAAATGTCAACTTGAATACGAAATTTGAATTTAAGCTCTAGGGGTAGTGTAGTGAATAAATTTATGGTAGATTTTATGATATTAAACAAATCACAAATTACAAAATGTATAATTAATGTTATTTGAATAATAAAAATCAAAATTTGAAAAAGGATAGACCCAATAAGATTTTAGCTTCAAAGTTTGAATAATTCAAAAATGTTACATTTATGATACAGGTTGATTTTGAGCTTAACATTCTTAAAAAACATGAATATCCAAGTCTTAATATTCATATAACTGAAAAAACCTGTGAGAACCCTAAAATTTTACCTATTTCATCTATTAGAATTATTATTAGTGTTAATTCTTTATAGAAATTAAAGTCTGAATTTATTAAAAAATGTGTTATTCAACAAATTTCTTATCGGATCTTAGGAAGTACTAATATTTGTATGAGTAAATATTATAAAATATTTTATAGAGATTGCAGTACAAGGTTTAAGATTATTGTATAGCTAGAATCTGAAATAGTTTTAGATTTGTATGACAGGAAAAAAATTATTTGAAAATAATGAAAATTTATTGTTTATTTTGTAACAAAATTTCAACAATCTTTATAGTAAAGATATACTACTTTTCTCACAGAAAGACGCTTAATACTATTCATGCTACGACATTACTTACGAAATAGAAAAAAAAATTAATTTGCATTGTCACATTGTGTGGTTCAGATTTTGAGTTGTGTATCCTAGATAATTTCTGTAAATATATAAATTTTCCTATTTTTATCAATAAATTAATAGGTAAATTTTTTAATTTGGAATTATTAAATTATAAAGTAAAACTCTAGCGACTTTAATCATTAGTATGACAATCACCATCAATTAGTATTATTGCGGTGCCAATTTGATTGAAATAACTCCTTTTTTTTTCATTATTAAACACTAATAAGTACTGATCAAACCAGCATATATGTCGATCCGATACACCTGTAAAAATACAACTATACAGCAAATACCCAACTACTAGGAATACACTACATTATAACCAAAATTTACGTTAACTAAAAATTTGCGTTAATTAAAAAACTTATCTAGGCTAACATTATGCCTATGTGCTTTACACCATACGTTAAAATTTTGTGTCAAAATACTGTACCATCCGTTGAGTTAGTAAAGTATCTTATTACTAATCAACTAAAACTAGATCTTAAACACATTAAAAACTACTACTCCTAATAATCTACTATTCGATTGCCCCCATGGGAATAATTCACACAACCCACAAGCAGTTATCCTTTAGCAATTTGGCGATCCTATCTTTCCAAGCGAGGATCCGCAGAAGAGAAGTAAATTTTTTCTCGATGATCGTTATACCGCAGCAAATGATTTATATCGGTTAAACTTATGCCGATCCTTTTTAATCCTCATTGAACATCCAAATTAAATTATGTATTAGGTAACACCAAAAATTTTTTTTTTATAACCGTGGAATTCTTTTTCACAAATTTGACACAAACTTACTCTTGAAAAAATTTATATTATAAAAATGAGCTTTATTAATGAAAATCAATTAGCATCTGAACTTAATAGATTAAATATTTCTGATAAAGATTCTAATTCCGTAAAAATTAATCATGAAAATTGTTATGATCCAATTAATTATCAATTTTGGTGTAAAGAATGTGTTCCTCGTTGCATAATTGAAGGATGGACCAGTGG
>JADRCO010000212.1:0-43088 GCA_021464525.1 Rhizophagus sp. LPA8_4_AMF | reverse complement strand
AAAATTTTATCCGTTATTTCTGTAAAAACTCCGTAAAAATGAGCCTTTCACGGATTCATTCACGGAAAATGTAAATAATGCGATAAATTCCGTGATATAAGGTTATTAATTCCGAAAATATGTGCCTTTTACGGAAAAAAGATGGAATATAAAAAACGGATTGACTTTTTTTACGGGGATGGGTTGTATGGGTGGGTGGTGTGTGTATTTTTGTATATCCCCTCGCTCTTATTTCGCTTTCCCTCTTTCCTTTTCTTTTCCATTCCCTTTCCTCACCCTTTCCCTTTCCCTTATTCCCTCGCTCTTTAAGCCCTTTCTCCTCCCTCATTTCCCTTTTATCAAGTTTAAATAATGCAGGTGATTAAATCATGAAAAAATAGGTATTTCGGTCTTGGATTCGATTCTTAAGGCAAGAAATTGAAGAAAAATTAAGGTATATATCGAGCAAATAAAATTTTTAAGTTGTTGTGACAGTTTATGGACGTACATAATGTAATGTCCAGGGACTGTTAGTGACCATATGTCCAGTAATGGATGCCGATTTTCTTGTAAATTCAGTGAAGTTCTTCTGCTTTATTAAATTGATTTTGACGCTTAGAACTCTGAAAAGGAAATGTAAAGTTTTTAAACAAAAAACAAAATTTCAAAGTTTCACTAACAAAAATGAGTCCTTCATTCTAAGGACAGCAGAGACGGTAAAAATATTCCTTCATCAACAAAGGATACGACACAAGTCTGGGCCAAGGTACGAGGGAAGATATTAACAAAATTAATAATACTGGGAATTGTTCAGCGTCTTTGGATATGGACACGAGAAGAAAAAGCAACGGATTTTGAAGATGTTTTTATTTGTGAGTTCAACACAAAAGAATTAAGAAAAAGAAGAATACTGACAAAAAATTTTAAATTATTATAAAAATCCAAATTTGTAGAAATTATTTATATCCTTAGGTAGATATTTTTTATTGGTAACTCAAAATAGATACGACGCTGAAGATAACAACGGATATAGATGGATAGAACGGATATACAAATAGAGTTTTCTATTGCATACCCGACGGTTTAAGTGTTTCTTGTGTAGTTATTGTTTGTAATTATGTTTTATATTTTTATTATTATCTAATAAAGAAACGCGTATATCTATTAAAGTATACAGTATATAAAATAAATAATTAGAACATTTCTTTAAAATGTAACTTTAATTGGTGTTTTAAATTTGTCGTATTTGTAGCCTTTATCAAAAGAACAAATTGGTTTAAATATTCCATGTGAATCCATCATATAGTTATTAGGTACTTCGTTACAGCGTACAAAAGAAGGTTTAAAATAATTTCGGAAATTTCCGAAGAGATAAAAATTCCGGAAATTCATTTGTTGCATTGAAACATGCCGAGTGACTAGATACATTTGATACGTTAATGCGTATTTCAGAAAATTCAAAGTTTGATTATAATCGTGCATATACTATTTGAAAAAATCAAAAAAGTCGTAGTGGAAAGGAATATTAAATATTGATATAATGTCTTTATTATATATTAATTAATTTCTGACATTTATAAAATTACCGGAATTTGCTGCGTCACGAAAAATTTGTAGAATTTGTGTGTTGAATTATTGCCATGCAATTTACAATCATTCAACATCGACTTTTGTAATTTAAACTTTTGAAGAGAAATATTGCCTTATTAAAAATTTTTGGCACATTAAAATTAAAGCTTTCATTTTCGAAAGCTTTATTTAAAAAAGAAAAGTTATAATCATAAAATTGAAGAATCTTAAAAGTAATAAAAGATGATGAATTATTGATATATTATAAAATATTAATAATAATGTTATTATTTGTTATTTCAATTAAATTAATGATAAATGTAAAATTTATAGCAAATGAATGCAATGGATAAAAAAAAATTAAAAATATTGTGAACCATACTCAAATTAAAAATATGCGCCATGAAAGTAATTTATTGGTTTTTATTGATAAATCATATTTTAACCGTTTTTAGAAAGTCTTGTTGGAAACGTGTTTATCGAATATAAATCTTCGGTTTTAATATCGTGCCAGAAAAGTGTTGGTAAAAGTCTATTTGGTAATATATCTTGTCGGACAATCATTATCGTACAAAGATAATTTTTATTAAGATTTATATTAAAATTTATTTGTACGCGATAGTTTCTAGTATTTGACACTTAATAACATGATTTGTGCAACTAAAATGTTCGAAATTTGTTACTAATTTTCTTCTGACTCATAAAATAAATATAAAGTAAAGAGATATCGTTATAAACGAAATTTCAACATTTATAACAATCATCAGGTTTAATTCAAATAAGGAAATTTACTATGGGTCAATATAAATATTCGTTTACCTTAAGGTTTTATTGTTACAGTATATTGTTGTACATCGTCACATGGCTGACGGATATCCGGACATTTAGAATTATAGGTTTCGGACTAACTAAAAATCAGAACAACCAGTCTTTTTATAGAGCTATGTTACCTAATTATATATTCTAATATGAAAAAACGATAATTATGTAGTAGTATCAAGATATTTCTTTCTTACCTTTTTTTTTTATAACTCATTGCCTACATTAAAATAATTGTATTACTTAAAACTCCCCAGATAATTAAAAATTAAGTCATAGGGTGAACTGTTTCAATAAAATGAAAAAATTTTTCATGAATGAGTTTTATGAGATTATTTCAGAGCCTATTATGTTAAAAGAAAGAAAAACAGTGCAACATACTGTACTGAATTACCCGAAGTGGACGATGAGTTATCAGTGTCACTACGAATGAGACTTAAGAAGCATTATTCTGAATGGGCCACTGTTTTTCAAAAAGGTAGGCCGTTTATTGGGTTCTGATTATTTATTTTAGATTATGTTAAATTAACTGAAATACCGTACATTTAGGTCATTTAGGTAATGATGTAACTGGAAATTGGATGCGTACACCCGGACTCTTCTTATATCCAAATGATTCCAAGTTGCATGTCTGTTTTACGGGAAACTGGAATGATAATGTAGGAATCAATAAAGTTGAAGACGAACTTATAGTAAACAAATGGTACCATATAACTTACACACTTTCCGATCGTGAAAAAAGAATGGATATCTACATAAATGGTGTATGGACTGCATTCTATGCCATCGAAAATGTTCAAATGCATAAAGTTAAATTTAATGATGCACCATTGTATATTGGATGGTTTGATGGTGAAATCGGGTATGATTATAATAATAATTAAGTTGGTCTAAATTATAAATTTTATATTATCTAAGTAGTCTCTATTATTAAAATCATAGTAATTTTCGTTATTTTAACTGGCGTCTATCTGCCGAGGAGGTGACGAAAAATTATTTGGTAGGTTACATTCAGACTATTACACATGTTTGTTCAATTGCTCACTATAAATATTTTAAACTTTAGAATCATCGACCCTTCTGCTGTTAAGGACCAAAAAGGATGGGATGAATAGTAGCAGGGTATCAAAAAATGTTATATAATATATGGCCGACACTTTTATGTTCTCTTAGTAATACGAATAATAAAGTATATTTTATGCCTTTCGAACTTTAATTTCCAAAATCACATGTATTTGTAATTATTCGAGTGAAAACGGTAAAGTATATCAGATTTTTTACTAAAATATCTATCATACCGATTTATTGACCACCTCATTATAAAAAATGTAATATCTGGTGCGTAATTAAAATATTGGATGTTTATTCATAAATTCCAACCGGCATTAAATAACAGGCTCGTGGCGCAACAACTTCAGAAATTATTAAAAAGCAGTCCTATCGTGGACTTGACACCAAAAAAAAAGTCGTCAAAAATGGCATTCCAAAATTTTTAGTGTATGCTGACAAATAGATGCGTATTCTAAAACTACCTCAGTAAATTGCAGAGCAAGCATAAATACACTACATTTATTATACTATTTTGGATATTCTGAAAAGTTTTTTTCTGTAATATTCTCTGCGCCACAACAGATTTTGAATAGATCAAGTAGATGCATAACAAATGCGCGCCAATCTTAGTGTAACTATAACATACATTTATTCATAATTCCGGTATTTGTTTTTACTTATAGTCAATTTATTTATTAGTTTTATTAGTTTACTTTTTGTTTTCTATAAAGAAAATGAAGAAATTTTCCATAAATGAGTTCTATGAGATTATTTCGGAACCCATTATGATAAAAGAAAGAAAACCAGTGCAACATTCTGAATTACCCGAAGTGACGATGAATTGTCAGTGTCACTACGAATGAGACTTAAGAGTCATCATTCTAATTGGACTACTGTTTTTCGTAAAGGTATGAGTGTTTATTGTTGGATAGATTATTCTTAAATTATGACTAAATTGCACTACACTTGAAATATATGTATATTTAGGTAGTGACGAGAGTGAAGGTCTTATGCGTACACCTGGGCTCTTCCTATATGCAAACAATTCCAAATTACATCCCCGCTTCACAGGAAACTGGAATGATAATGCAGGAATTGGTTCAGTTGGGGATGGACTTCTGTTAAATAAATGGTATCATATAACTTACACACTTTCCGATCGTGAAAAAAGAATGGATATCTACATAAATGGTGTATGGACTGCATTCTATGCCATCGAAAATGTTCAAATGCATAAAGTTAAATTTAATGATGCACCATTGTATATTGGATGGTTTGATGGTGAAATCGGGTATGATTATAATAATAATTAAGTTGGTCTAAATTATAAATTTTATATTATCTAAGTAGTCTCTATTATTAAAATCATAGTAATTTTCGTTATTTTAACTGGCGTCTATCTGCCAAGGAGGTGACGAAAAATTATTTGGTAGGATACATTCAGACTATTACACATGCTTGTTCAATTGCTCACTATAAATATTTTAAACTTCAGAATCATCGACCCTTCTGTTAAGGATTAAAAAGGGATAAGTAGTAAGTTATCAAAAATGTTATGTAATATATGGCTGACACATAACCCGATTTATCGAATAATAAAGTATATTTTATGCCTTTCGAACTTTAATTTCGAAAATGTTACAAAATCACATGTATTTGTAATTATTTGGTAAGGTATATAAGATTTCTCACTAAAATATCTATAATACCGATTTATTACCTCATTATAAATGTAATCTGTTGCGTAATTAAAATATTGGATGCTTATTCCCTATAAAAAAGTGGATACATTTTTTATACGGAATTTATACGGAAAAATACGTTTACATACTGAAAGATACGTTTTTCATACGGAGAGATACTGAATTGGTCAATTTTCCGTATCTCAGTATATACGTTTTTTCAGTATCAATCCATATAAAAAACACGTCTTTCAGGATACAGAAAATTGACCAATTCTGTATCTCTCCGTATGCAAAACGTATTTTTCAGTATGTAAACGTATTGTTCTGTATTAATTCCGTATAAAAAACGTATCCACTTTTTTTATAGGGATTCCAGCCGGCATTATATAACAGGCTCGTGGTGCAGCAACTTCAGCAGTCTTATCGTGACCTGTGAGCGTATTTATTTAATGATCGATATTCCGATCATTACCCCAAAAAAATGTTGTCAAAATGGCATCCCAAAACTACCAAAGCAAATTGCAGAGCAGGCAAAATACACTACTATTTTTGTAATTTGGAAAAAGTTTTTTTTTTGCAATACTTTCGGCGCCACAACAGATTTTGAATAGATAGATGCATAACAAATGCGTGCCAATCTTAGTGTAACTATAATATACATTTATTCATAATTTCCGATATTTAACATTGTTACGCTTTTACTTATAGTCAATTTATTCATTAGTTTTATTAGTTTACTTTTTGTTTTCTATAAAGAAAATGAAGAAATTTTCCATAAATGAGTTTTATGAGTTTATTTCAGAACCCATTATGTTAAAAGAAAGAAAAACAGTGCAACATGCTGAATTACCCGAGGTGGACGATGAATTGTCAGTGTCACTACGAATGAGACTTAAGAGTCATCATTCTGGTTGGGCCACTGTTTTTCGTAAAGGTATGATAGATGGATTATTCTTAAATTATGACTAAATTGACTACACTTGAAATACATGTATATTTAGGTGGTGACGAAAAAGAAAGACTTATGCGTACACCTGGACTCTTTCTAAATGCGAAACATTCCAGATTATATCCCCGCTTTACGGGCAACTGGAATGATAGTGTAGGAATTAGTACAGTTACAGACGGACTTTTGTTAAACAAATGGTATCATATAACTTACACACTTTCCGATCGTAAAAAAAGAATGGATATCTACATAAATGGTGTATGGACAGCATTCTATGCCATCGAAAATGCACCATTGTATATTGGATGATTTGATGGTGAAATTGGGTAATATTATAGTAATAATTAAGTTGGTTTAAATTACAAATTTTATATTATCTAAGTAGACTCTCTATTATTAAATTAGTAATCTACGTTATTTTAACCGGCGTCTATCTGCCGAAGAGGGGATGAAAAATTATTTGGTATGCATATTTCAAACTATTATACATGATTGTTTGATTGCTCACTATAATATTTTAAACTTTAGAATCATCGACCCTTCTGTTAAGGATCAAAAGGATGAGATGAGCAGTAGGGTATCAAAATTGTTATGCAATATATGGCTGACACATAACCCGATTTATCTTGGTAATACGAATAATAAAGTATGATATCGAACTTTTTATTTCGAAAATCACAAGAACACTGTGTATTTGTAATTTATATTTGGGTGAAAACAGTAAGGTATATCAGAAGGATTTCCACCTGTTATTAACTTTATTACTTATGGAAAACTGCAAATGATTTTATATTGCAGATTTGGAATAATTGATACAAATGACTCGTCATTAATAACAAAATTCTCTAAATTAAGGATACTTATTTTAATTCTAATTACTTAAATATTTAGGAGCAGAATACTTTAAACCTTGTTATAACCTGTAATGATTATTATTAATTATTTAACAGTATCTGAAACATTTTGTAAACAAAAAGAAATCATTTATTTAAAGTCTTGATAAAATAATAAGCTATAAAATACACACCGACATTAGTTCTTTATTTGATCAATTTCCCCTTTTTCTTTTTCTTTCTTTTACTTTTTTTGATTCTTAACAAAAGGGTCGATGATTCTAAAATTTAAAAAATAAAAAATTTTGAGTAATTAAATAATTAAAAATAAACATTTGTAATAGTTCGAATATGTCCTACCAAATAGTTTTTCATCACTTCTTCGGCAGATAGACGCCAGTTAAAATAACGAAAATTACTATTTATAAAGGGGTTAACTTAATATAACGATCTAATAATCTAGGACAACTTAATTATTGTTATCATCTTACCCAATTTCGCCATCAAAGCATCCAATATGTAACGGTTCATCATTGAACTTAACTTTATGTATTTGAACATTTTCGATGGCGTAAAATGTGATCCATGCACCATTTATGTAGATATCCAATCTTTTTTCACGATCGGAAAGTGTGTAAGTTATATGATACCATTTATTTAACAAAAGTCCGTCCGTAACTGCTTCAATTCCTGCATTATTATTCTAGTTGCCCGTGAAGCGAGGATGTAATCTGGAATTCTTTGCAAATAGGAATAGTCCAGGCGTACGATTAAAATTCCCTTCTGTCTCGATACCTGATGTACGTGTATTTTAAGTGTATTTGGACATAATTCTAAAGTAAATTACCAAATAATCTGAGCTTAATAAAGAGTCATACCTTTTTGAAATATACCGGCCCAGCCAGGACGATGACTCTTAAGTCTCATTCGTAGTGACACTGACAATTCATCATCCACCTCGGGTAATTCTGTATGTTGCACTATTTTTATTTCGTTTAACACAATAGGCTCTGAAATAATCTCATAGAACTCATTCATGGAAAATTTCTTCATTTTCTTTATAGAAACAAACAGCAAACTAATAAATTAATTGATTATAAAGATAGACATTATAATGGAAAATTATGAATAAAATGTATGTTATGGTTACATTAAGATTGGCGCGCATTTGTTATGCATCTAGCTCTCACTAAATTTTTTTTTTTTTTGAATAATCGGAATATCGATCAACGCTTTCACAAGTCACGTTAGGATTGATTGCTCCACGAGCCTTTTATAATGCCTGCTGAAAGAATTTCGTTATTTTTTGATAGTTTTACTATACCTGAAACGTATTTTTTGTAATTTTTCGAAATAAAGTTTGAGAGACAAAAATAATAATTTACAATTCATAACTCAAATTGTGAACAATAAAAAAAACATCATGTTTTATTATAAAAAAAATTTTTAGTACCAGACATAGTTTAATATTTTGATATCCTATCGCCTATTCATCACCTATTCTACATTTTGTTAATTTGTTTTGAAGGGTAAATTATTCTAAAGTGTATTGTGAGCAATAAAACAAATATGTAAAAAAAATAAATATGGCTTACTAATTTTTCATTGCTTCTTCAGTAGATAAACTCCAGTTAAATAACGAAAATTACTATAATTATTAATAAATCATAAACAATTTTACGATCCATATGAAGTAAAAACATTTTTCGGCTTTTTTATTTACTTTATGTATTTACAAAAAATATAATTTTTTAATATTATTTTATAACATATTATTTATCTTTATTTTATAACAATGAAACTGATTAATTGAAAGACATTTTTCGTTAAAAATAATTATTTTTTGTTGATACAGTATATCAAATTATTATATATAAAATAAAAACAATAATTTAATATATATATACATAAATAAATATTTTGTTAAATGTTTATGCTAAAAATAGTAAACTATTGTCTGATACGATCAATCGTACGACCTAAAACTCTTAAAAATTACGAAACATTAATTCACTTTTTTAATAAATACCCTGGAGAATCGATCTAATGAGCACATTAATCATTTTTTTTTATAAATTACGATAAATTATTTTTTTATATGCTTATTAATTTTTTGTCTAAATTATCTATACTATTTTCTGTATTACACCACAACAAGCCATCGAGAGAGTCAGTCTATCAGGAGTCTATAGTCACGATATATTCAGAAAGTTATAGATGATGAGATTGAGGAAGGTGATTTTGAAGAACAAAATCTGTTAATTAAAATTTTATTCAATTGATTTTTTATTTTTATTTACACATTCGTTTATATTTAACTTTAACCATCATCTAAGTGGAGTTGTATATAAAGTATATATTTATACAACATGCTGTATATATTCAAACTAGAAAATGTCTAACACAAAAATACACGAGTATTTTAATCGAATGGAACATCACTGAGTTTTTAAATGAAACAAGGAGGAATCGTTTCAGGTGAAGATTGGGTTGTATTTAAAAAGTCTCGAAACCATTAATAATAATGATAGGCAGGAAAAAGCACAACAACTTCTGGACAATTATAAGAAGGCAAGTATAAGTCTTTTTTATTGAATAGGTGGCGTGGCAGGGAATCTTCAGAATCAAGCCACCAAGCCAGTGCTGGCACAGGTGATCTTTAGGTTTGCCTGGTGTTTAAGTCCTTAAGTCGAGTCAGCACTTGACCCATTAGGACGCAGGCAATCTTCATGTTTGGCTGATGTTTGAATGGGTTTAAATTTTTCACGTTAGGATACCAAACCTGATTATAAAAAGGCAGGACAATGGGATACAAAGAATAAAAGTGGACCTTTGGTTTACCTTAATTATCCGAGAGTGATAATCAGTGGGAATTTCTATAGTTGATTATATAGTTAGGCTCTTAATGCAAAAATGTATTTGAAGGAAGAAGCCAAGAGCGTCAAAAAGTGGTACAAAAGAATACTATTTTTATTATTTTGTGATTTTGTTCCTAATGAATAATTTTTAAACTTAGGGCAATGATAAAGTACCAAAGCGGACAAAAATTAATGAATGTTTCCCTGTTCGTGATATCCCTTAGCAACAATCACGAACCCCTCTGCATCAAATCTATCCATTAGGCGTAGCCTCTTGGTAATTATTTTCTAGTTCGTAATTACATCTTTAACCTTATTTGAGATGTACTATAACTCAAGAACAAATCACAACGGTGCAATATTGAAGAATTACATGACTGATTTAGATAACAGACGAATTTATGAAGAAGTCTGTGATGGTAACATTAAAGATGATTATAATAATATTGTTAACAAAGATAACTACCTAGAAGTCATCCATTTATCTCATAAGATAACAACGCAACTTTAATATTACAGTATATCTCATTGCAAATTGCTATGAAGGAAGTCCATAATATAGTAAAAATAAACCATCTAAATATCGTCTCTTTAAGTATCATATAGTTAATTTATCAGAATGAAATATTTCTAATCCAGTTAACAAGTTGTTAACAAAAGCTGACAAAATAGCTATTAAAAACAGCTCGAGTTTTGGTACTGTGTCATCAATATCAAGAAGGAGATGTTTTTTATTATACTCTAATACTTCATGTTGACAATTTGCAAGACTTAAATATTATTGCTTACTCTTCTTAGTTAGTATCATTTAAAGAAAAATTTAAGACAATCTATCAGGACAATTGGAATAAAATTATAAAGCCATTTGTAAAAAGGTATCAAAAAACCCTAGTACCAAAATCTGTGTTTGATGATTTTCCTTTAGATCTTGCAATTGAAGATGTTACTGAAAGGCCATACAAAGGAACATTTAATTTCAAACAACATCATTGCTTATTATGGGTAAGATCTGTACAAGCAATTGTAAGTAATGATAGGTATAAATTGATGTGGGATGTATTTTAATACTGTTTTATCTCTGTTTAGTTTATTTTTATTTAGAGCGCCTATTAATGTACTACTTGCTGACCTTAAACAAAATGGATTGTCATACTGAGAAAATTACGTTAACCCTATTCTTGCAAAATTGTTTGATGATATAATGGAAATTATTTGAGTAAAAATGTGGGGTTGAATTTTTTATTGAGATGAGTCCGCCATTTATTAGATTTATTTACCTATTCTCATTTACAGTGGCGAGATTGAAAATATTTCTAATAGACCCAATGAAAAGAAACTTGCAACGAGTTAGCATCAGATGTCATCAAGATGATATTTTAAAATAAACGGTAATGCAATTACATTGGAAATGGATTCCCTAAAGATGATAGGAAACACTCTTATTGTTGAAATTAAAAAAGCTAAATGATGATCTCAATAAAGGCTGAAAGGTATGTGATTTGCTATGCAATAATTGTATTTTTTATACTTTTATCTTATACATTATTCCCGATAGCAATGCAAATATCGTTATTTTACCAACGACAACATTACATTCAATGTGGACAAAAAAAGGTTTAATATAATTTTGGAAATTCTCGAAGAGATAAAAATTCTGGAAATTCATTTGTTAATAGCATGCTGTATGACTAGATACATTTGATACGATAATACATATTTCAGAAAATTCAAAGTTTGATTATAAGCTAAGAAAATTAACTCACCTGTTTGGAATCATATGGGATTATAGTCTATCGTTAAGTTAATCAAGAGATTCCACAGAACAAATCTTTACTTTTTATGTTATGTATAACTATAACACATGTGGAGGTCTTTATGTTCTGGACAAGTTAATGGAATTCTCCATACCAAATTCTAAGGACCAACTATATACACTAGAAGAGGTTGTCGAGAAAGTCTACATGTTTAAGGTATTAAATGATTTTAATGCTAACAGTTCAACGTGCTTGTCTTTATAACTCATGACCTTATTTCATCCTTTGTATTACAGAGCCGAGTCATGGATTATTATTTGAAAATACAAAAAATAAAGCCTAATTCTACAATATAAAGGAGTCACCACTTGAAGCATCGCCTTCAAAAAACCCTAAATGATGATTATCAATTATTTACATCTGCTTGTAATTTAATTTGTGAAAATAGAACTTTAATACTACAGTAAAGAATAAATAGCGCGGATTACAGTTTAAACGTAGATGCATAATACTGCGCCACATTTTACTGCGTCCTGGTGACGGGATCGGCAATTAGAAAGAGATTTTTTTTTTGCATTTGTTCGCCTATTCCGGAGGACTTAGAAAATTTGGTAATGTAAGCTCTATTATATATCACACTGGTGAAAACACTACTGGCGATAAATAATTAAAACTTCTTTTATAAATTATATACATCAAAAGAAGTATAAATTTGAAAAATGCATAATTAAATAATCGCTCAAATGTTGATATTTAAAGTTATAAAGTACTAGATTTGATAAAAATCTATAACTTTTTAGTAAAAAATGCTTTATGATAAATAACATATCCTTTTATATAGAAATTCTACTTGAATTATATATGACACAAAACGAAGGATATAATTCAATTGAATAATGATACTATGATAATAATCATAATATACAGTATTTCATGTTATGTAATACATAGAAATTTTAACGTTAATTCCTTTATTAATTTATAATGAATTATTTCAAATTAAAAAATTTTTTAACGTTTTTAACGTCTAATTTTCTTCAAGTATTCACCTGGAATGGTTTATTATTTGAGAATAATTGTTTTTATTATTCAAATTATAAAAAAAAGAACATGAATTTTAATAATTTTATTAAATATAAATATTTATTTCAAGGATGTGTATAAAAAAAAGACATATTTAAAAAGTAATCATAAGAACATTTCTTTTAAAAGAATAATAATAAGAAAATAACATGCAATAATAAGTATTATTAAGTTGCTATACTTTTTCATTTAATAAAACTTATA
Source organism: Rhizophagus sp. LPA8_4_AMF (assembly GCA_021464525.1). Taxonomy (NCBI): domain Eukaryota; kingdom Fungi; phylum Glomeromycota; class Glomeromycetes; order Glomerales; family Glomeraceae; genus Rhizophagus; species Rhizophagus sp. LPA8_4_AMF. The sequence continues at coordinate 30,305 of JADRCO010000212.1, read as the reverse complement.
ATCGTGCGAATACAGAAATTTGAGAAATCATTTTTGAGATGAAAAAAAAATTTGATCAACTTACATGGTATACGTCACTATACGAAAAGAAAAATCAGTTTTATTAAAAATGATCCTTAACAGAAGGGTCGTTGATTCTAAATTTAAAAATCGGAAAGAAATATCATTGTGAATAAGAAACAAACATATGTAATAGTCTGAGTGTGTCATACCAAATAGTTTTTCATCGCCTCTTCGGCAGATAGGCGCCAGTTAAAATAACGAAAATTACTATTTTATTAATAGACTACTTAGATAATATAAAATTCGTAATTTAGAGCCGCATTTTAATTATTACTAAAAATAATACCCAATTTCGCCATCAATGGACCATCCAATGTCCAATGATCTATCATTGAATTTAATTTTACGCATTTGAACATTTTCGATGGCATAGAATGCGGTCCATACACCATTTATATAGATATCCATTCTTTTTTCAGGATCGGAAAGTGTGTAGGTTATATGGTACCATTTGTTTAACAAAAGTCCGTCCCCAACATCAAGTCCTACATTATCGTGCCAGTTTCCTGTGAAGCGAGGATGTAATTTGGAATTGTTTGCATATAGAAAGAGTCCAGGAGTACGCACATTCTCGCTACCACCTAAATGTACGTGTATCTCATGTGTGGTCAATTTGGACAAAACTTTAAAACTGTCTAATAATCCATGAAATAAACATTCATACCCTTACGAAAAACAGTGGCCCAACTAGATTGATGACTCTTAAGCTTTATTCTTAGTGACACTGACAACTCATCATCCACCTCGGGTAATTCAGCATGTTGCACTATAAGGCCTCTTCCTCCTTCAAAAATATTGGGTTCCGATATAATTTCACAGAATTCTTTTAGAAAAAATTTCTTCATTTTCTCAAACAATAAACTAAGAGGTTAATTGGCGTCTTTAACTTACGTATGAGCAAAGTATACAATCATCGTAATATTATAATGCGGAATATTTTAATAAAATGTACAGTATGTTACACTAATTTGCATTTTACTGTTTCAAAACAATTGAAAATTCTCCTGATTGTTCACATACAGAGTGAGATCGTCACATATCATCTCGCAAGTTGGTGGCACAGCTGATGGCCAGAAAAAAACTACCCCAGCCGCACCGCACACATTACGGCGTTATGCACTAACACGTGAAAATGAATAAGGGTGACGAATAAGTTTTTACTGATGTGATGAATTAAAATCAATCACGTGACTGTGCAAAATTTCCGGGCTAGTTGCTAGAATAACGTTGCGAAAAATTTCTCAATATACTATATGTATTTTGATCATATGCTAATAATTCTGTATCCGTACTCTTCTTCCAACAGGGATCACATGTACAATATAATAATTTTAGAAGTTGCTTCATTTCTAGTAAAAAATTATATTGTGAATATACTTCTTGATTAAGAAATATTCTCTTCTTTCTATTCAGATTTATTCATATTATTATTGTTATTATCTTTTTCATTTCCTTAAAACAATTTATTATTTCTGTGCGAAACTCGTTCTATCTGAAAAATAGGTTTCTGTTATTCGTGCCCCACTCGTACACCTCCTCTGTAGTAAAACATGTGATTAGACGATTTACAACCACGTTGTAGCTTAAGCCTTAAAGCACTGTGGCGCAAATAAGCCACAGGTGCAAATAATTTTATCGCGAAAATGAGAACTAAAATAACTTATTTGAAATATTCACATAAAACAGTGCTAAATATTTCTAATTTCTTTTTAATTGACAACTGCGAAAATTATTTCCAGACTGATGGTAAAGAGTGCATTATCTCACTCTTTGATTCACTAATTCAAATCCAGAGGATCATTATTGCATAGTGGCACAGTAAAATTAATAACCGCTTAACGTAGAGCATGATTTATTTCAGGGGAAGGGATACTGTATGAATAGTAAAAGTGAGGTGCATTAATAACAGTCACTGAAAAATATTGCAATATAACTTCATCAGCCATATACAGTATTCATTTTTATATGAAACAAATTGTAAAATCCTTATTTAATTTTTAGATTGTTTTGCAGGATAGTAAAATTAAATATAAAACAAATTAGAATAAAAATAAAGGAATAAAAGGATTTTATTTTGCAATAATACTTGAAAGATAAATATAGTTATTTTCGTTTTAAACATACTTTCGTTTCATTTGCTGATCAACCTTTTATCATTTACAGTATAAAAGAAACTTCAAATGAAAATTTATTATTATAAAAAATTCCTATGGTTTATTTACATAGGTAGCATTTTATTTTACCCTTTATAGAGAAAGAAATCAAATTCTTAAAATAACAATATTCGATTATATAATTATATGAATTTGTAATGCTTCAGTACAAGGCAACTTCACTGCCAAAACGCCAGTTCGATCCCACCTTTTATTATGCATATGTTTCTTTCAAGGATTATTAATATCAAAATTTTTTATTAATAACTACAGAAATTCTTTTTTTTTCATTTATTTCAATAAATTTTATCTGATAATACCTACTTGAATTTAAATCCATACTCTTTAATTTTGAATAAAGTCTTCAAGTTATTTTTGTTCAATTATTTCATTACTTAGACTAATCTCACAGATAACGTGACTGCTACAGAATTACTATATAAGGAAAGTCTTACAATCACATGTAGCTTCGGAATACTATATAAGGAAATGAAGCAATAGTCACGTGTTCATGATTACGTGGAATTTTCCGTGTCTTTTGAGATTATAATGAAAATCAAACGTTTTTAATTTGATGATCCTATAAAAAATTTAAATTAATTTTACACGACATAATTTTCAGAGCTAAGAATCCTTTACAACTTTTTTTATTTTCAAATTTTTTACATCTTCCTTATTTGCATACTGAATTGAAAATTACACCATGACTGATATTCGAGAGGATGTTGTTTGGTCTGCATTCAATAATGCATATGCATTATTGAATTATGCAAATTGTAATAATATAGATGAAGAACATGAACTTAAAATACAAACTATTCTTGTTGACGAATCTCTTACAGAAGATGAAAAATCAGCAGTAATAAAAATGTTAAATGAAGAATATGACAGTTATAAAATTTTAAATAATGAAGGAAAAAAAAGAATTTGTGAAAACTGTCAAGTTGAATGTTTAGCAACATTATATTGTGAAAATTGTGTTCGAAATTATTTAAAAGAAGATTTTTCAAACTGGACATCTGGAAATAATGACATTGATAATTTAATACAGAAATGTCAAATGGAAGTACTTAGTCCGGATATGATAGTTGAATGGATTCCATATATTAATTTTAAAAAAGTTACGTATTTAACTAAAGGTGGATGTTCCGAAATCTATACAGCAACTTGGAGAGGTGGAAGTTATGAAGAATGGGATTCTAAAGAAAAACAATTAACAAGATTTGGAAATCAAAAAGTAATACTTAAAGAGTTAGAAAATTTTGAAAGTGTTAATAGAAGATGGTTTGAAGAGGTATGTAATTAAAAAATTTTGTATTTTTATTTTTAAATTGGTTAACAATTTTATATAATTTTTCTAGAGTAAATCTCATTTAACTATAAGTAACAAATGTGGATATGTAGTACGATGTTATGGTTTAACAAAGAATCCATCAAGTGGGAATTATATGCTTGTAATAAATAAAATGGAAATGGATTTAAAAACATATCTGAAACAAAATCATAATAAACTTACATGGAAAGAAAGGATACAAATTGCTTATAATATAATAGATGGAATTGACAATATTCATGAAGAAAATGCAATTCATAGAGATTTGCATTCTGGAAATATATTACTTGAAGATACTCAAAATTTTCGAATTAGTGATCTTGGATTTTGTGGACCTGTTGATAAACCATTAAATAGTATATACGGAATTCTTCCTTATATAGCACCAGAAGTAATTAATGGAGAAAAAACCACTTTTGCATCTGATATTTATAGTATTGGTATACTTATGTGGGAAATTTCATCTGGACAACCACCTTTTGTTAATTATGAACATGATTATTATCTTGCAATGAAAATGATAAATGGAATGAGACCAAAAATAATACCAGGAACTCCTTTAGAATATATAAAATTAATGGAACAGTGTTGGAATGCTGATTCAACAAAGAGACCTAATGCTCGTACATTAGGGGAAGAAGTAAAAAACTTATTATTAAAATTTCAAAACTATCAAAATGAAAGCCAAAATCAAATAATTTCCAATCAATTAAGTAATTACTATTTAAGAAATTCCATTAATTCAATGAGTAAAAATAATACTAGTAAAATTTATCAATTTCAAAATTTTCCTGAACCAAAAAATGCAACAGAAGGTAGTAATGTCATTTTGAGATACATTATTACATTTATTAATATACTAACATTTTTTTTTTTCATTTAATTAAAATACAAAATAGAAGAGCAAGAAGGTATATGCAATGATTTGTTAATACTCAATATTTAATTTGATACTAAATATATGTGATAATTTCATAGCATTTCATAGTAATGATTATAGTTTTTGTATTCCTGATAATAGTAAGTATTTTTAGTTTTAAATTTAAAACACATCTGCAATTTTATCAATTATTTGCTTTACTTTTAGTTGAAGATATTGATGATAATTCAAGTATTGAGAAAAATATTAACACAGAATCAAATAGTGTATATAAAGGTAAATATTTATTATTTAAATTTATTTAAAATTACTATAAAATAATGAATTAATTGACTTTAATAAATTTTCAAAGCATTCGGGAAATTAGAAATCAATTCAGATTACGGGTAAGTAATGCATATTATCATTATTGAATCAATTATTATTAAATCAATCATTATTTTAATTAAAATATAATAATTTAATAGAAATTCAGAATGATTATAAAATAAAGAAGCATGTTTTAGATATAAGTAAGTAATTTTTATAATGTTTTATGTAATGATAGAGAACAACAATTTATAATGTTTTTATTTTATATTTATAATAACCCAAATTTAGAAATTTTTGGTAATGTATCTAAAAAAAATTACTTATAAAGTTTAGTATTTTTCAATTTTTTTAAATGATATATTATAAATTAAATTAAGGACAATATTTATATATTCAAATTATTTAAACACTAAGACTAGAGTAGCTAATAACTTGCAAGTTTCTTAGTTTGTAATTTAAATAATTTATATATATTTTTTTATCTATTTTTATCTGTTTAATTAAGATCTTTCAATAATAAATGAACTTATATTTGAACAATATCATAATCTTCATTATATTGATAATTTTATTTTGAAAATTTGTTATAAAATAAATTAGGATGAATCTTTAGTAAAGGATTAGTCCTTTGTGTTTGCATTTTACAGTGTATCTATCGCCTTATAATTGATTTTTTGTTACATAATATGAAAACTCATGTATAAGAAAGTTTATAATAACTGAATCTTTCGAATCTGAAATTACATGAGAAATAATAATTATTTATTAACCTTATTATAATATTTTTAATAATTAATTATCATTACACTAAAAAAATAGTATAAAATTAATTAAATTATTTAATTAAAAAGATGAAATTACTTAATAAATGAATGGTTAAATAAGTTTGTATTTATTATAATTATATTAGGTAAATCATTTACTGAATGCAAAGATAACTATTATTGTCGTAAATTGAAATTTCAAAATTGAAAAAAATTAAAAAAATTATTATAGAGTTAAATTATAAATTGATATTTTACTTCAATCACTGATTACTGTATATAGATATATTACATGTAGTAACGTAAATAAAATCAGCTTGTAACTAGCATGACCCGTTGCTTTGCACCGGGATTAAATGTTTTGTAATCGCTATAATGATAAATTATGTACAAAAAAAAAAAAATTATATAAAGCAAAGATATGAATAAAAAATCTAGATTATTTTAATGAAAAAAAGAATAGCGAATATAAGAGTAACAAGTTTTTTTTTTATTTTACAACTAAATATTTTTATTTTTTTAGGCTAAACCAATTTTATCTGTTTTACGTTACATTGTTGAAATATGCTTAATAAAAACTTTTGCTTAAATCTATTAATAAAAATATTTTTGGAGCTCCTGGTTCTAACTTGGAGAATCAATTATAATCTAATAGAAATAAAAGGAAAGATTATCTTATGATCACTCAGATAAATGAGTTATTAAATTACTAGGCTGATATCAGAACGCTCATTCACGCTTCCTCAGGCATATACACCAGATTTCATCTAGACTCACAAAGAATCCCGACAAATAAATATATTTGGAAAACCTTAGACATATATATACGTGAGCAGACCCATGAACTAAATCGTAAAAAAGCCTTCATTGCAATTAAAGTCCAACATCCAAATTTGAACACAATAACTCACCTAATATCAGGAATAACAAATTTCTGTAGATATTGTGATATTGCTAAGAATAAGGTGATGACAACCCAAGATTCTAATCGTCTAAATCAATAATATATGTTATTAAATTATAATGCTCTAAAAATAAAAAAATTATTAATCAGTTCTTCCATAGGAAGATGCTTTATAAAGGTCAAGAACTACTCCTATTTATAAGAAATTTTTACATAATTCTTTCAATAAAATAACTTATAATGAGTTATAATTATTAATATTTACAATAAGATGAATAATTACAAATAATATTTTCCATCATATTCTTCTTTCAATAAAATAACTTATAATGAATCATAATCATTAATATCTACAATAAGATAGATGAATAATTACAAACCCTGATTACTAATTTTCCATTATATTCTTTTTTTCAATAAAGTAACTTATAATGAGTCATAATTATTAATATTTACAATATAAAGATGAATAATTATAAACCCTGATTACTAATTTTCCATTATATTCTTTACTTAATTATTAATTATTAAAATAATAACTGTTAATAATAATGTCTAACTTTACGATTATCTTTCATTTAGTGAAGTAAGTCAAAGTTACTAATTTTCACAATGAAATGATTTGTAATGAGTTATAATAATTATATTGTATCATTTCATTTCCACTTGACCGTAACATATCATGTGATTATTTCTTTATGACTAATATTTATCGAAAGTAGTATCGTGAATGGAATTATCGAGAAAGAACGGGAATTAACTGAATAAAAATACTAAAAATTTTATAATTCAATCAGTTCTAATTAATCTAGAGTGTAAGACAATAAGAAAAAAAAGGTTCTATAAAGCTATTATTTTATAAATATAACATTTAGAAATTAGGCTGTATTATTTCAATTTATTCAGTATTATTAAACATTTTATAATACATTTACAGGGCAATTATCTAATTTAAAATGAATATAACATAAAAATAGTCGAAAATTTGATTTTTCCAATTCTTTTTTTGTTATATCCTTTTCAACCTTTTCCACATTTCTGATTTCCCTTAAGATGAAATTTTCATTATTTGGTCGATCACTGCTTTGCCGTTTTGTCTATCTTTTTTCTTAAAATCAATCCATCTTATAATAAAATGATGTTTTTGATGGGCAAAGTGTGTTTTGTGTAAAAAGACTTCATTTTTGACTTTTTGTCATATTTCTTTTGTTGATACCTATATCATACTTTACTCTTCAAAAAATTTCAGTCAAGTGATCAATTATATTTAAAAGATTTGAGCGAATAAAAAAAAAATCTCTTTTAAGAATAGGTAATTAATTTGCTTAAATATGAAAATAGAACGAAAAGAATAGTTATTTATTTAATTTCTGAACTAAATTTTTAGCATAGTATAAAAAAAAAACTAATTAAAAAATTTTTTGATTTGAAAGAAAGGTCACCCGGGTCTTACAAGTTTCTAAAGTCTTACAGGTTTAAAAACATGTTTTTCAGTTTGACCGAAATTTCAGATAAATTTGTAAAGGTAAATTAAATAAAAAAAGTAACCACGACGCGATCTGCTGCGATCGATCGTAATCATCCGAAAACGAAATATGATTAACGAGAAAACTATTCTTTTCGTTAGCATTATTTGATTAGTTAACTGGAATTGGATTAGCCACAAAATTCCGACCGATAATAGATCGGGCGCAGACAAATCACGCGTATCTATGTTACACAATTCAAATTTTTAGATTTTATGTTATTACTTATTATTATTTTAACAAATAATTATGTAAGTTATAAACATATGTATTTTTATAATGCTAATTAACCACATTTTTATATTTATTAATTTACAAAGTTAATATTACATTATTACAAGACGTATGAATTATAAAATTACACAGTCAGTATCTATTATAATTTATAACAATGCACCCACTACTTACTCTGCCTCTATAGTTTATAGCTAGGTAAGAGACTACTATATGTAAATTTCTCATATTTTTTAAAAAATACATAGTTAAATAATCGCAAAAGTGGTGACCTTTTAAGATTATAGAAGTATTAAATTCTGTTATATGAAAATTCTATGAAAATATATGAGTAATCAATTTCATTGATTTGAAATAGATGAATTGGTAGCTATTATGAACAAGCTGCCTTATCAAATTAATGACTTATGGATATATTTATTTCTGGTAAATTTAACTTGTGATAATCCAATTGAATAATTATGATATACAGTATTGTAAATTATTTAATATGTAAAAATTCTTAATGTTATTAATACTTATTACTTCTTATTTTTATGACGAATTATTATAAAATGTTTGTTAAAAAATCAAATTAAAATAACCTTTCTGTAAAAGTGAAATATTTCAGGATTATAAAAAATTTTAAAAAGTCTAATATGCTTTAAGTGTTCGTTCAAACTTATGTATGACAATCATTGTATTCGACACAATGAAAATGTTTCTGATTGTTCAGGAGATTGGCGCACACAGTCATACCGATCTTACAAAAATTGGTGTTCATTACGTGTATAAGCTAATCATATCTGATAATCAGGATAATATTAACCAATGGTTATACATTTCTTTGACCGATCTAGAATTGAACAAGGCTATAGTATCGACTGTAAATTATATCATGTTAAAGGTTAATAATTACGTCTTACCAAATAGTTTCATTTCCTCTTCAGCAGATAATTACTATTTAGTGAAATCCATATGGTACCATATGCTAATAATTTTGCATGCATTGCAATGTTCACATATGAATAGGGTTGCTTTACACACTACTTGCAGTTTTAAATCTTCACGCTAGAAAATAATTAGTCTTTTTGGTATCAAAAAAAAGCTGATTAAGAAATTTCTATTCTTCTTTTGGGATTTATTTTATTTTTATTAGAGCTTGGAACCGATTAATGTTAACTGGTTAATTAACCGGTTAAGCCCTTGGTTAACCGTTTTTTAACCGGCTAAGGTTTTTTTGGACGGTTCCAAGCTCTAATTTTTATTATCTCTTTTATTTCCTTAAATAATTTATTATATCTGTGCAAAACTTGTTCCGTCATGCATTTCAAAAACTAGTTTACTAATCTATCTTGAAGAATATTGCAATATGTCACCATCAGTTATATATTCATTTTTATGTGAAACACTATAAAATCCTTTAATTCTTAATTAGATTAGCACCAAAAATTTCTTAAAGTTGTTTTTAATTTTGTAAGTTAATAAAACAAATTAAATAAAAACAAAGAATTTTATTCTGCGAATCATACTTCAAAATAAATAAATTACTTTCATATTAAACATACTTTCGTATCATTTGCTGATCGACTTTGAAATTTTATTATCATTAAATATAAAAAGAAATTTCAAATGAAATTTTATTATTATGAAAAATTTCTACGGTTTATTTACGTAGGAAGGATTATATTTTACCCTTTTTAATAAGAAATATAGATAAAAGAAAAACTCGCTCTTAAAATACTAACAATACTTGATTATATAATTTTATGAATTTGTAATGTTTCATACATGCATATGTTTCTTTTCAAGTAATAATAAAAATATCAAAAATTTTTATCACAAAATTAATTCTAAAATTTTTTATTGGTAAATGATTCAAACAATTTAATCTGATAATACTGACTTGAATTAAACCCATACTCTTTAATTTTGGAATAAGTCTTCCAAATTATTATTATTCAATTATTTATTTCATTACTTAGGCTAATTTCTCTCTTTTATTATCCTGTCTTTTGAGATTTATAATGAAAATCAAGCGTTTTTAATTTGATAATCCTGTAAGAATTTATGTTGATCATTGCAATTTCTGTTGTACACAGTTGTACAGTTGTACAAATTATAAAAAATTTAAATTTAGAAATGGAGTTTTACACAACATATTTTCGGAGTTAAGAATCCGTGAAATTCGTTTTACAATTTTTTTTTCATTTTTAGAATTTTCATGTCTTCCTTATTTACATACTATAATTGAAAATTATATTATGACTGATATTCGAGATGATGTTGTTTGGGATGTATATAATAGAACATATATATTGGATAATACTAATTATAATAGTCTAGATGAACGACATGGACTTAGAATACAAACAACTCTTATTGATGATTCTCTTACAGATGATGAAAAATCAAAAATAATAGAATTATTAAATAGAGATTATGACAGGGTTAAAATTCTTCATAATAAAGGAACAAAAAGAATTTGTGAAAATTGTCAGGATGAATGTTTAGCAACATTATATTGTGAGCATTGTGTTCGAAATTATTTAAAAGAAAATTTTTCAAACTGGACATCTGGAAATAATGATATTGATAATTTAATACAAAATTGTCAAATGGAAACAATCAGGACAAATAAAATAGTTGAATGGATTCCATACAATAATTTACAAGATATTAAATATTTAACTAAAGGTGGATGTTCTGAAATCTATACAGCAATTTGGAGAGGTGGAAGTTATGAAGAATGGGATTCTAAAGAAAAACAATTAACAAGATTTGGACATCAAAAAGTAATACTTAAAGAGTTACTAGATAATGTTGAAAGTATTAATAGAAGATGGTTTGAAGAGGTATGTAATTAAAATATTTTGTATATTATTTTTAAATTTGTTAACAATTTTATATAATTTTTTTTAGAGTAAATCTCATTTAACTATAAGTAACAAATGGGCAGGTGTAGTACAATGTTTTGGTTTAACAAAGAATCCATTAAGTGGAAATTATATGCTTGTAATGAATAAAATGGAAATGGATTTAAGAACATATTTGAAACAAAGCCATAATAAACTTATATGGAAAGAAAGGATACAAATTGCTTATAATATAATAAATGGAATTAACCATATTCATAAAGAAAATGCAATTCATAGAGATTTGCATTCTGGAAATATATTATTTGAAGATAGCCAAAATTTTCGTATTAGTGATCTTGGATTTTGTGGACCTGTTGATAAACCATTAAATAGCATATATGGAAATCTTCCTTATATAGCACCAGAAGTAATTTCTGGAAAAAAATCCACTTTTGCATCAGATATTTATAGTTTTGGTATACTTATGTGGGAAATTTCATCTGGACAACTACCCTTTATTAATTATGGACATAATTATGATCTTGCAATGAAAATAGTAAATGGAATGAGACCAAAAATAATACCGGGAACTCCTTTAGAATATATAAAATTAATGGAACAGTGTTGGAATGCTGATTTAACAAAGAGACCTGATTCCCATACACTAAGGAAAGAAGTAAAAAAATTATTATTAAACTATCAAAATGAAAGTCAAAATCAAATAATTTCCAATCAACATCAGCAATTGAGTAATTACTATTTAAGTAATTCAATTGATTCAATAAGCAAAAATTTTTATACTAGTAGGATTTATCAATTTGAAAATTTTCCTGAACCAAAAAATGCAACAGAAGGTAATAATATCATTTTGAAATTTATTATTACATTTAAAAACATACTAACATTTATATTTTTCATTTAATTTTAAAAATACAAAATAGATGAACAAGAAGGTATATACAACAATTATTAATACTTCAATATTTAATATAATTCTAAATATATATTATAAATTTATTTATAGCATTTGATAGTAAACTTTATAGTTTTATCACTCCTAATAATAGTAAGTATTTTTAGTTTTAAATTAATATATAACTGCTAATTTACTAATTATTTTTTTTATTTTTAGTTGAAGATATTAATAATTCAAGTAATGAGAAAAATATTAAATCAAATAGTATATATAAAGGTAAATGTTTATTATTCAAATTTAAAGTTACTATAAAATAATAAATAATTAACTTTTAATAAATTTTCAAAGCATTTGGATTATTAAATCAGTTATTATTTTAATTAAATTAATGTAATTTTAATAGAAATTCAAAATGATCATAAAAGAGAAATTAAACAACAAACAAAGAAGCATAGTTTAGATACAAATGGTATATAATTTTATAATTTATATAATAGTGGTGAACAACAATTTATAATTTATGTTTTATATTTTGTAGATGATGACGACATATATAATAACCCAAAAATTCATTCAGAAAAGCAAGAAGATTTAAAAAGTTCTGATAATGTATCTAAAAAAATTAGGACATCATAAAATTTATTAAAGTTTAGTATTTTTCATAATGTTTTTAAATTATATGTTATAAATTAAATTAAGAACAATATTTATATATTCAATTATTTAAACACTAAGACTAAAGTAGCAAAATAATTTGCAAGTTTCTTAGTTTGTAATTTAAATAATTTATAGTATTTATTTTTATCTATTCCCTTTAATTCTTGCATCTGCATTGCGCTTTGCAGGTGTGCTTTTTACATGTGATTGTATTTTCATGTGTTAATGTGTAGATCAATTACATTTCAATAAAGCATTTGAATTAAACCAAAATAAATAAATATATATTTTTTCAAAATTTCCAAGTTTTCATTACTTATTTTACATTCAATAAATATTAAAGAAAGTAGTTTCTCTGGCATTCTGTTTTTAAAAATGATTCCCAATCTTCTGAAAAAACAGTAGACTTTGAATTACAGTATAGTTTTAGTTCATGAAAATTACTTGGTGAATATTTTACAACCGTCTCCAATACTTCCTTTTCATTAAATACCTATTTTCACAGTAAATTTTGATACTTTCTAAGTATTTGCAATTGATAAATATAGCTTTTAAAATAACTATTTCATAATTATTAAATACTTTAAAAAGCTTTCTAATATTTGGACAAAATTTAGCAATAGATAAACTTAGAGCTTTAACCTTTTCGTCTACATAAAGCTCTTTAAGATTCTTCCCATTAGTTTCTAAAAATTTAATTACATACTCAGACTTTGGACATTGATAAGGAATTTTTAAAATTTCTAACTTGGGGAAATTGGCATATTGTAACTTTTTTAAATCTTCAAAATCTGTAAAAACTATTCCATAATTTGAGATTGAAAATATGAATTTTTGTAAATTTGTGAATAAACTGACAAATGATAATGGTAAACAATTAATATTACCAACATAAAGTTGTAATTTTGTTATAGTTTGAGAGTGTTTGATTACAGCAGTTATAATAATTGCCCAACTAACCCCATCATAAGTTGATAAAGATAATTTTTCTAATTTATTGTGTGAAGAAATTAATTCTTTTAACCCATTTGAAACATTACTTTTTTTTTTCGGGATGCACATTGTGTAATCTTATTTATTGTGCAATAAAAATGTATTTGTACCAATTGTACGATCAAAATTAAATCATGAAAAAGGAAATCTCTTACTTTAATAAAATCGAAGATTTCTGTGATCATCAGCTGACCTCTTGAACGCTTTATTGTTTTGGGCCTAATTTAAAAATGATTGTCAATCACTGCTTCAACTGTAATATGTGGGAGAGTTTCTGACTAATCAAAAAATATAAATCGTATCTTAAAATATATGATTTTTATTACCGGTAAATAAATTATTTTTTTTTTTTTGCAGAAATCTGTGATTTATTACTATGCGGTTAAGTAATTATTATTAAATCTTTATCCAATAGACCAATACGTGTATAATGAATGTCACAGTTTAAGTTTAAAAAAGGCAATTTCTCGATCTCAAATCTGTTTTTTTAAAAAAGATTTTTTGTTTAAATAAAAAAAAACCCCGAGTACTGATCATTCGTCAAGAAATTTCTATTTTTATCCCCGTAGATGATACTTGCAGATCATTATTTCATTTTTATGTGAAACATATTGTAAAAAACCCTTTAACCCTTAATTAAATTGGCACCAAAAGTTTCTAGAAATTGGTTCGATTTTGTAGAATAATAAAAAACAAATTAAAATAAAACCAATTCTGTAATAATTCTTAAAAGATAAATATAATTACTTTCATTATAACATACTTTCGTTGCTTAACCAACTTTGAAATTTTATAAAATTATTTATCATTTATAGTTAGAAAAGGAAAATTCAAATGAAAATTTATTATTATGAAAATTCTTTTCATAGAAAGAATTTTACAATATATTCTACCGTTTTTAATAAGAAATATAGAGAAAAGTTCTTAAAATAATAACTGATAATATTTCGATTATGTTGTTATATGAATCTATATTTTTTTCAACCCTTTTATTAAGCATATGGTTCTTTTCTAGTATTAATAATAATGTCAAGAATTGTGAAACGTGTGATTCCATATTTTTTATAATTAAAAAAAATAATGATCAGTGAATTTGTTATTTTTTTTTTTTGGTTAAACTGAAGATTCTGTATTAATAAGCAATAGTTAATAGCTGCGTCCCATATTTATCGGTGTTATTTGTTATTCTTTTTGGTTAAGACTGAAGATCCTATACTAATAAGTAATAGTTAATAGCTGCGTCCAAATCTATTCCATGTCTTGTTAATACTTTAAAATTTTATAGTTTTAACACTCCTAATAATAGTAGCAAGTTTTTTAGTTTTAAATTAATATATAGTGACTTGCTATTTTACCAATTATTTTCTTTATTTTTAGTTGAAAATATTGATAATTTAAGTAATGAGAAAAACATTAAATCAAATAATGTATATAAAGGTAAATTGTCATTATTTAAATTTAAGATTACTATGAAATAACAAATAATTAACTTTTAATAAATTCAAAAGCATTTGGGAAATTAAAAATCAATTCAAATTATGGTAAGTGATGAATAACCCAAATTTTCATTCAGAAAAGCAAGAAGATTTAGAAATTTCTGTCAATGTATCTAACAAAATTAGGACATCTTAAAATTTATTAAGTTTAGTATATTTTTAAATTATATGTTATAAATTAAATTAAAGACAAATTCATATATTCAAAATAACTTGCAAGTTTTTTAGTTTGTAATTTAAACTATTAACAATATTTATTTTTTTTATCTATTGTTATCTGTTCAATTTATAATTAATTTATAACGTGTATTTGAACAATATTATAATTTTCATTATTGTGAATAGCATTAATTGTGATAATTTTACTTTTGAAATTTGTCACAAAATGAATTTTTAATCCTTTGTTAATTATAAGGGAATAAATATACTATAAAATGTAAGGATTTTTTTTTGTTACATAATATGAAAACTTTGCAAATTAACGTTGGTAATATTAGTTCATTAGTTATTGCCGAATTATTGAAATATGCTTTTATGAAAAATTAAATTGAAAAATTTCTATAAACATTAAACAGTACATTAAACATTTTAAATTATTAAATAACTTTTAACGTCTAATATTCTTCGACTATTCACTCGGAATATTTTTGTTATTTGAAGATCAATTTGTTTTTATAGTTTTTAAAAGTTATAAAAAAGAATATAAAATTTAATAATTTTGTCAATACAAAATATAAATGTTAATTTCAAGGGTTTGTTTATATTTAAACATCCCTGTAAAAAAAGTCGATCCATCCTTTTTTTATATTCCATCTTTTTTCCGTAAAGGCTCATTTTTACGGAGTTTTTACAGAAATAACGGATAAAATTTTTTATAGGGCATAAGAGTGGTTTATTTTAATAAGAAAATAAACATGTTCTTTAAATATACAAAATATATTTTTTTAAACCGTATATATAGTATATTAGTTATAAATATTCCATTTCTTTTATATATAATGTTAATTGAGCAAAACTTTATAGTAAAAATAGTGCGAATGCATAATCTAATTTTCATTTTATACGATGAAAAGAAAAATCAGTTTTATTAAAAACTGAATAAGCTATAAATCACACATTGAAATATTCATCATTGTAAATTTTATTTTCCTTTTCTTCTTTTTTCTTTGATCCTTAACAGAATGGTCGTTGGTTCTAAATTTAAATAATTTGAAAGTAAATATAATTTAATACTATGAATAATCAAAAGAATGTAATAGCTTGAATGTAACCATACGTCCATACCAAGTAATTTTTCATCACTTCCTCGGTAGATAGACGCCAATTAAAATACCGAAAATTACTATTTTAAAAAGTGGACTAATTAAATCAAAAATTTTTAATTTACGGAAACTTAATAATCATGAAAATAAAATCATACCCAATTTCGCCATCAACGCACCACCCAATATCCAACTGCCTATCATTGAATTTAACTCTATGCATTTGAACATTTTCAATGGCATAGAATGCGGCCCACACACCATTTATGAAGATATCCATTCTCTTTTCAGGATCAGAAAGTGTGTAAGTTATATGATACCATTTGTTTAACAAAAGTCCATCCCCAACTGTATTAATTCCTACATTATCATTCCAGTTACCCGTGAAGCGGGGATGTAATTTGGAATTATATGCATGTAAGAAAAGTCCAGGCGTGCGCACAAGTCTTTCTCTCTCGTTACCACCTAAATGTATTTCAAATGTAGTCGTAATTTTAAACATAAAAATACATCTAATAATTCAAGAAAATAAACGTTCTACCTTTACGGAAAATAGTGGCCCAATCAGAATAATGACTCTTAAGCTTTATTCGTAGTGTCACTGACAGCTCATCATCCACCTCGGGCAATTCAACATGTTGCACTGTGATACATTGTTTTTCTTTTAATTTAACAGGCTCCGAGATGATCTCGTAGAATTCTTTTACAAAAAATTTCTTCATCTTTTTTGATAGGAAACAAACAATAAACTTTCAAATATTGTTACACTAAAATTAATTTGCATATTACATTTTCACAATAATGAAGCTGCTCCCGATTGTTCAAATACAAGATAAGCCTAGGTTTGTGGCACAGCTAGAGGCAAGAAAAAGCAACACCCGAAAAATTCAGGTTGGCATATCCGCAATGCCGATCATTTATAATTCTGTCCAAAATTACGTGTGTGCTTGTCAGAAAAAACGTTACAAATAAAATTTTCGATGACTTTGGTGGTAAAAAATACGGAAACAGGTAGAAATACGGTAGCATTAAAATTCAGCTTATAATAGGTTTTTTGGAAAATAACAAACGTCATTAGAAACGGAATTATATATTGCTGGTTAAATTGTTAAGACCTTTGTATTACTGATGATGTTAATGTAATATTATCTTAAAATTTCACGAGTTTTGGTCATTATGTCTGCAATAAATTTTTATAATTTATTAATATCGACTATAAATTATCGTATTTTTTGATATCAAGGGTTGAATATTTATTATGCGCAATTGAATCATGAGAAAATAAAAAGTTTTCATTGTATATATATACACACTATAGAATATACTATTTATATACTCTTTTTGAGACCAAAAAGTGATCATAGTGATCACATGATGTGCAATATATTGATTACGGTTTTAAATTCCTACACTAGAAATAATTCTCTTTGGTTACAAAAAGATAACATTATGAATACACGTATTTAAAAAAAAAAAGGAATTTATTATTTCCCTAAAATAATTAGTTAATTCTGTATGAAACTCATTCTATCGTGCATTAATATAATAGATTAGTACCAAAACTTTCTAGAAATAGTCTCTAATTTTGTAAGTTAATGAAATTATGTAATAAATTAATTAAATTAAACAATAAGTTGTATTCTGCGATGATATGTGGAAATAAATACAATTACTTTCGTTTCTAAATAATAATATAATTTCATTTCACGTTTTGATAAACTTTAGAATATATAACATCTATTTAGAATAAATAATTATTCTGAAAAATTCTTACATTTATTTTATTGTACATATTGTACAGTAAGTATTTTTTACTCTTTTAATAGCAACAAATAGAACAAAAGTCAAGCTCTTAACTCGAACATGAATCTGTAATGTTTCAAACCTCTTATCATAAATATGTTTCGTTCAAACCTTAATAATGATGTTTAAAACTATTTTTCATTTCCAAACTTTCAGTTTATTATACAGAAAATACTGTATGTTTCATTAAAACTTAACAGTAATATTAAACCTTTTTTTAAAATTATTGATTAGCAAAAGCACTTAACATTCAGAGGAAATGTCACAAAATAGACAGGGAGTTTTTTGTACTAGGATATCACAATACAAATTATTGGTACAGTATGTTCTTAAAGTATACAATATATATCTAAAATTTAAAATTGGCCAAAGTTAGTACAAATCATAATTCTGTCCAAAATTTTCTTAACTATGGCCAAATTCATAATACCGGCCCAAATTTTGTCATAATCGAAATTTTCAGGTTATAGGTAACGCTGCATTTACAATGTAACATTATTTTTAACAATTATGGACATGTTCGTCTGGTTCTTAAGAACACTTTTATAAACTTTAAAAATTAAAATTTGCTTTATTCAGTTCAATCTGGCCAAAGAAAATTGTCTATTAAATGTCTATTTTGATATAATTAACTAGTAAAGCAATAAGAAGACTTTTCAACCTTTTTCTTTTGCTTATTTTTTTCAAATATTTCATAAATATCTTTTATTTTAATGCTATTTTTAGATATAAAAATATTGGTATACTTATTTATTTTTATTTAATTACAGTATTTGTATTTTTGACTTACAGTTAGCAATATATTCTTTATAAGTAAATAATTATTTATTTTGTTTTCATGTTAAGTAGTTATAGTGATTGTGTAAATACTTGCAATTTATTAAAAAAAATTAAAAATTCTAAATTTAATTCAGCAAAGATTTAGTATAGAAGGATTAATTTAAATAACAATAAAACCACTATGCTTAGCCAAATTCCAATTAAAAACAATTAATAATATCAAAATAAATCTAATAATATTATTTTAATAAATAAAAAAAAAATTTATTAGCGTTCTAATTAAAAAATTTTAACAAAATTTATGAATAACAAAACATCTGGTTAATTAATCACTTCTTCAAGCTTAATAAAAGTTGTTTATTTCACAAAATTACACCTAAAAATTAAATGTTTACTGGTTAACAAAAGCACCAATTAAAGTTTTTCTATTATAAAAATTGGTTTTTTGTGATTTACAAAAACTACCTAACTAACTAGCTTTTTTAACTTAAGAGATCTTCTTCCTCTCATAAAATTACACATATTTTTATTATTTAAATTGTATTAAGCACCTACTTTTAAGTTCGATCTGAAAAAAATCTTCACAAACTTTCTTGTATATACAAAAGAAAAAAAAACCCATTACCAAGTGGAAATGATGATAAAAATATACAATACACATGACGAACTATTAATTTACTTAATTTGTATAAGTAAATTTCTTCTTTGGCGAAACATTCGATGATCGCACCCCAGTCGCGCCATCATGGCGCGACTGGGGTGGATGATCGTTACACAAGATTAATTCTAATTAATTGATCGACAAGTGTTGTGACATTTCCCGATGTCTGTTAACTTTTAAAATTTAATCTTATAATACTGACTTGAATTTAGACCGTATTTGTATGATTTTAGAGTAAATTCTTCTAATTATTTTTCGTTCAATTATTTCATTGCTTCTTAGATTAACTTCTCATTATTATCTTTCGTAATAATAATACGAGAATTTTATTGTTGATCTACGTTGTACAGGTTGCACAGGTGCACAAATTGCACAAATTCAAAATTTGGAAATAAAAATTTATGAATAATAATATATTTGTACAACAAATCCTTGAAAATGCCTACTGTCTTACAACTCCTCATTTTCAAAATTTCGAAACCCCTTTTTTTACAAAATTAAAAAATTATATCATGAATGATATTCGAAAAGATGTTGTTTGGGCTGCTTTTAATAAAGCATATGCATTATTGGATCCCACTATAAATGATTTGGATAAAGAACATGAATCTAAAAAACAAATTGTTCTTGCTGATGAATCTCTTACGGAAGATGAAAAATCAGAAGTAATAAAAATGTTAAATAAAGATTATGACGATCATAAAATTATAAATAATGAAGGAAAAAAAAGAATTTGTAAAAATTGTCAAGATGAATGTTTAGCAACATTATATTGTGAACATTGTGTTCGAAATTATTTAAAAGAAAATTTTTCAAATTGGACATCTGGAAATAATGACATTGATAATTTAATACAAAAATGTCAAATGGAAATGTATGATCCAGAAAGGATTGTTGAGTGGATCCCATATAATAATTTACAATATGTCAAATATTTAACTAAAGGTGGATATTCTGAAATTTATACAGCAGTTTGGATAGGTGGATGTTATTATGAATGGGATTCTAAAGAAAAACAATTAACAAGATTAGGAGATCAAAATGTAATACTTAAAGAGTTAGATAATGTTGAAAGTGTTAATAGAAGATGGTTTGAAGAGGTATATAACTAACAAATATTATTCCATTATTTTTTTTCAAAATTATTGACGATTTCTATATAATTTTTTTAGAGTAAATCTCATTTAACTATAAGTAACAAATGGACTGATGTAGTAAGATGTTATGGGTTAACAAAAAATCCATTAAGTGGAAATTATATGCTTGTAATGAATAATATGGATATGGATTTAAGAACATATCTGAAACAAAATC
The DNA here is from genome assembly GCA_021464525.1 of Rhizophagus sp. LPA8_4_AMF. Classification (NCBI taxonomy): domain Eukaryota; kingdom Fungi; phylum Glomeromycota; class Glomeromycetes; order Glomerales; family Glomeraceae; genus Rhizophagus; species Rhizophagus sp. LPA8_4_AMF. Next base: position 9,417 of record JADRCO010000212.1, on the reverse strand, counting down.
ATAATAAACTTATGTGGAAAGAAAGAATACACATTGCTTATGATATAATAGATGGAATTGACACAATTCATAAAGAAAATGTAATACATAGAGATTTGCATTCTGGAAATATATTAAAGAAAAGACAAAGGTATTATATTAGTGATCTTGGATTTTGTGGACCTGTTGATAAACCACTAAATAGTGTTTATGGAAATCTTCCTTATATAGCACCAGAAGTAATTCATGGAAAAAAAACCACTTTCGCATCTGATATTTATAGTATTGGTATACTTATGTGGGAGATTTCATCTGGACAACCACCCTTTATTAATTATGAATATAATTATGATCTTGCAATGAAAATAATAAATGGAATGAGACCAAAAATAATACCAGGAACTCCTTTAAAATATAAAAAATTAATGGAACAGTGTTGGAATGCTGATTCAACAAAGAGACCTGATGCTGATACATTATGGAAAAAAGTAAAAAAATTATTATTAAAATTCCAAAACTATCAAGATGAATGCCAAAAACAAATAATTTCCATTCAACATCAACAATTAAGTAATTTCTATTTAAGTAATTCACTTGATTCTATAAGCAAAAATTGTACTAGTAAAATTTATCAATTTGAAAATTTTTCTGAACCAAAAAATGCAAGAGAAGGTATTAGTGTTATTTTGAAATATGTTATAATATTACCATTTAATAATTTACTAACATTAATTAAATAAAAATACAAAATAGAAGAGCAAGAAGGTATATACAATAATTTATTACTATTTACTTAATATTTAACTTTATTCTAATATATGTGATAAATTTATAGCATTCCATAGTAAACCTTATAGTTTTAATATTCCTAATAATGGTAGGTATTCTTAGCTTTTATTTAGTTAAATTAATATGTAATTGATTTAATTTTATTTATTGTTTTTTTATTTTTAGTTGATGATTTTAATAATTCAAGTAATAAGAAAAATGTTAACACAGAATCAAGTGTATATAAAGGTAAATGCTTATTATTAAATTAAATTAAATATTACTTTAAAATTAATTAATTAACTCTCATTAAAATTTCATAGTATTTGAAAAATTAGAAATCAATTCAAATTATAGTAAGTAAATCATAATAGTCTAACTATAATGGTATTTATTAATTAAACATTAATTTAATAAAATAAATTTTTTTTTTAATTATGCAAAATGATCATAAAAAAGAAATTAATCAACAAACAAAGAAGCACAGTTTGGATATAATTGGTATATTATTCTTTTAGAGTTTATAGTAATAATGGAAAATAATAATTTATAATTTTTGTTTTCACTTTATAGATGATGAAAACATGTATAATAACCCAAATTTTCATTCAGAAGTGCAAGAAGATTTAGAAATTTCTGGTAATATATCTAAAAGAATTAGGACATCCTGAAATTTATTAAATTTAATTTTATTTTAAATGTTATATTATGGATTAAATTTAAAGCAATATTTATACATATTCAATTATTTAAACACTAAACAAAAGTAGCAAAATAACTTGCAAATTTCTTAGTATGTAATTTAAATAATTTATTTGGTTTTTATTTATTTTATTTTAAAAGAACTTTCAACAATAAATAAACTTGTAGTTTGAACAATTAATATTGTTGCAATAATTACAGTATGGTAACTTTATTTTGAAATTTGTCATAAAATAAATTAGGACGAATATTTTGGAAAAAAATAGATTCTTTGTGAATTATAAGGTATATACTGTAAATATACAGATTTATTGTTGGTGTGGCATATTTATATAAAAAATTAATAATGAATTATTATTTTAAGTTTCCACACTAGAAAATATTTCTTTTTTGTAGTAAAAGATTATATTATGAATATACATACTAAAAAAAGGAAGTGATAAAGAAATTTCTATTCAATATGATATTCATTCTATTTTTGAGATTTATTTTATTTTACTATTATTGTCATCTTTCCTTAAAATAATTTATTATTTCTGCGCGAAACTTGATCTGTAACTTAATAATTTTACCACAAAAATGAGAACTAACTTGAATATTTTGAAGTATTCACATAAAATCATTTCTAATTTTTCATTAACTGACAATTACAAGAATTATGGCCAGACTGATCGTAAAGTGTACATTTCTCACTCTTTGATCCACAAATCCAGAAGGATCTCTTCATTTCATGTTAGTTATTATTTCAAATGAATGGTGCAGTAAAATTAATAAACTGCTTAACGTGATTGTAGAGCAAGATTTATGGATGCGAATAACAAATAACAGCCGCCAAAAAACATTATAACATATCCGTTTTCATTAGTTATATTCATTTTTATATGAAACGCTTAATCCTTATTTAAATTAGCACCAAAATTTTCTAGAAATTGTTTCTAATTTTGTAAGATAAGGCCACAGAAATTTTGATTTTTCGGTTCACGTAATATTGAAATTTAAAATTGACCCGGGGACCCGGGGTTTATATTTTATTAATAAAAATATTTTATATGTAAACCGTTGGTCAACTTTAAAGGATACCTATACTATACATGTGCGAATAAGTTGCAAATCAGAAATTTTGAAAGATTGGGAAGGTTAAAAAAGAAGCAAAAATGAAAGGTAGATCGATTTTACACTTACTAGGGAAACGGAAACCGTTGTTAAGTCCGAAGTGTTTATGTTGTACAATAATGTCATGCCCGTCGATCTCGCCTAATTTGACGGTATGATTTTTGATAGACATATATTTACTCTTATTATCGACATATCAAGAATGACACTTTTACCGGACGGACATCCGGACATTGCATTCATTTTGCGTAGTATTATATAGTCCTTCGTTACACTTCGGACTAATCATCTGATTGAAAGGAAGCAGATTTTGAAATGAAATTTAGACCATCAAAAGCATTAGTCAGTGAAAAAGTTTCAACAAAATGCATCGCTCGAAGAAGAAGAAATTTGTAAAAATTAAGTAAAAAAAAAATGCAAATTGATATTAAAATAAGAATTATAAATAGTACCTTTATTTCTTACCAATATATTTATTTTTCTGAGACAACACACGAATAATAAATAATATAAAAAGCAATAAAATTATATTCTGTATCACGAAATTTTGAAATTTGCCCGGCCGGGTGACGTGAACCGAAAAATTGATATATACAATTGAATTTGTGTAGTATAATAAAATTAAATATAAATAAAAGAAAACACAATTACTTTCGTTTTAAACATAGTTTCGTTTCATTCGCTGATCAACTTTGAAATTTTATAAAATTTATTTATTGTTTATGACATAAAAAGAAATTTCAAATGAAAATTTACCACTATAAAATTCTTACGGTTTATTTACATAGAAAACATTTTATTTAACCCTTTTTAATAAGAAATATAGAGAAAAAAAACTCAAGCTCTTGAAATAACAACATTCGATATATATAATTATATGAATCTGTAATTTAAAGTTTCAACTCTTTTATTAAGCATATGTTTCCTTATATTATTTTTTCGTAATTTTCTTATATATTTCTACTAGTCTTTTCCACATTATGTCTTTATCTTGACTCTTGGATTGACATTATTTCCTCTGTATCATTTTCTATAATTTCTTGTACTTTATTTGCTAGTTCTAATCTTCATTCTCCAGTTCTATTTTTATATTACTTATTGTTTATTGTTCTAACGATCTTATCACATCTTTTTTATAATTACCGCTTTTAAATGTTTCCTATTCTTATCTTTAGATTTAAAAATTCGTTGATCAGATTTGATATTCTTGCCACTAATAACCTCGTCCACTATTCCCTTGGTCGAAAATATGTACAATTACTCCAAGTATCTTTTATCTCATCTCCAGCAAAGTGTTTGTGTGAACTTCTATTAGTTCTATGGTCAACTCGTGTTTTAATAGCATGTTAATAAATTTATTGGCTTTCTTTTTATTCTGATCCGATTCGCTAAAGTCCCCTAATACTATTACTATATCATAATCTTTGTTAATACCTTTTTTTATTCATTATTTCATTCCTCCCTTAAGCTCTTGACGATTATCTGCGTCGCCACAAAGCACATATTTATTAATTATTAATATATTTTTTTGTTCACTATCTTTTTAAGATGATCTCCATTTTTACGCAATAACCTTTTATATATTCCATATTCATTATTCTATCTATACATTTTTTAACTTTAACTATTTGACCTCCTCTATTATTTGTTGTTGTTGTACGTAGATAATTAGTTGCTTTTTGTAAGTGAATCTCCCTTTCTTTCGTTGAGTTTTGTTTCGTTAATGTTTATAAATCCCAATTTTCTTTTTCTATAAATCTTCTAATGTTTTCTTCTTTTTTTATATCGTTTAGATCTCTAACGTTATATGTTTCTATATTTCTCATATCCATTTCTATATTTTTTGCTTTATTGTTGTAATTATTATTATTATTATTTGTTATTTTGTTTTTTTCCAATTATTTTTGATTTTTTTATTGTTTTATTTATATATAACGCACTATCTTCGTTAAATTTGTGGGCGTTATTGTTATTATTATTTATTGAATTAGTATCTGTGAGCGTCACGTTCGCTTCTACCGTATATGCATGGGCTATGTTTGTTAAAATTACACGTGATTAGAGCCATTAATAATGATTATTAAATAAAGATTAAACAAAAAATTTTAATCAAAAATCTTACCAATATTTAGCTTTGTATTTGCATAACCCTTAAGAGGGTTCCAGTAAGCACCTTCTTCAAGATTTAAATTATCAAAATCAATTTCTCCAAAATTGTTGGCTCTCGAGCTAGTAAATACAATTTTTCCGGGTAATTTAGAAGAGTGATTTTTTCTTTGTACCCAATAGCAATATAGAAAGCAAAAATTGTGATAAATGATTGACTAAAAAAATAAAAGTACAGTATACAGTCAAACCTCTATATACCGATACAGCTGTTTTTGGAAAAAAATATCGGTATATCAAAATATCGGTACATATAATTCGGTGGCAAATTATAATGCGGGCCAAAATCTAGTTTTTACCAGCATTATCATGATTAACTTTTTGGCCAACCAATAACAATTTCAACACTCATGATCGTTAACTCAGCCAAATTTACAGTGCTGGGCAAAATTAAGTACCAGTGTAACCAAAATATCGGTATATGTTCATATACATTACTATAAAGGGACAAAGGAATTGTATCGATATATGTTATATCGTGAAATTATATATAATATCGGTATAATGAGGTTTTTTTATTAATTGTGAAACGGGACAAAGGAAATTCATCGGTATATGTCAATTATCGGTATATAAACTATCGGTATATCGAGATTAGACTGTAATCGTTAAAATTCGGTTATTGTACAAATGTCCCGTAAAAACGATTCCCTGAAATTGTAATTTATCCTACGTTTTTAGGAATTGTCTTTTAGTTTATAAACCTAAGAGAAATATCAAATAAATATATTAATATACAAATGTCAAACGACTTAATTAAAAAAAGGTGTTATTTTCGTTTGAGGTTACGTGACGATTAAGGTTTTTTTATCGTAGATAAAATCTTATTACCTGCATTATTATCTCTACTATTGCAAAACCTGCAATCAAGTGGAGTCATTAGAAAAATGAAATGTAAATGCAAGCAATTAAAAAAATATTTGTAATGGAACGCACCATAAATTTTTCAATATCAGTAACATGTTTTGTATGCTAGTTGGAATCCCACCAACATGCAATCATACTAATTTTCGTAAAGTCTAAGTCGTGCCAAAAGTGTACGACCCGAAGGCCTTCTTTAAGTTTTCTATCATTCGGCCAAAAAGGATTCTTAGTCGCATTATCTTCGCATGTAAAATGGATAACCCAGGTCTCGTCTGCTGAAAGCAGTTTCGCGTAATTAAGAGCCCGTCCAAAATGCTCATCGAGTTCGTTCCGTTTCGCTGTTGCCAATAGCTCGAGAACTACCGTCTGATCTTTGGATGAAGTGATAACAATATAACTATAACTGTGTTGATTGCGACCGTTTCCAAGACGTATTAGATGCCATTGGCCTGTAATTGTAAAACCGATGAGCCATTCGGTACAGTTCTGAATCATAAACGTTTTCCTCGGGACGCTGAGATTTTTAACGTTATTTACGTTCACATGGGCCTCCTTAAATGAACGGAAGGGTGCCAAATTCATGGTTTCTTTATCGAAAATTCGGAAAGCCAGTTTAAGATCTCAAGAATATTCAGCCTACACGGATTAGAATCGTAAGGTACATCAACTTTTGGGCAGGAGGGAAACACCTGAGGAATTATTCGCCGAAGCATCTTCTCCATGAACCATGACACCTTCTGCTGTGAGGAAAAGGGCTAGACTCTTTTGATTTTCAGCAACAGGTATAGGGTCGATATTCGCGAGAAAATCTGTTCAGAGGAGATTTACAGCACGTCTAATATTTATATCATCCACAAGGAGGGCGTCTTTCATCTTTATAAAGATCGGGTATTCGATTGCCTCTTCCCCAACAGCATGCTAAAACGCTTCCATACATCAAAGCTAACATGCATATCCCTATCAAGTTTGGCGAAAAGCTTTCTAAAGATCATCCACCCGCAGAGACAAACAAGACCAGCACGACTATTAAAAAGAAAGAATTGGTGATTAAGAATCTTGGTAAACCCAAATTCTTACATGACTCTAGTTAGCACTTACCCGTTTGTTTGTATATAAATGTCATTAATAACCTCCTGATCGATGGTCAGCTTGTACTCATTTGCAAATTGTTGGAATAAGGATTGAACTTGTTCTAAAATAAAGTCTGGGCCATGGAACGGGTCAATAGTGTCAAATGGAGATGTGGTTAAATTGTTGGATTTCAGATGCAGGATACTGAATGCTCCAATGACGATTATTGACCAGATAGCATAATTACCCTTTTTTGCCTTAATACCACGAAAAGTTTCCAAACATGAAGATTTAACATCTTCATTTATTCTATAAAGTTTATCAAATTCGTCAACAAGGAGAACAACTCGACAATTCCACTTGCTCTTCTCAAATGCTACTCCGAAATAACTAGCAGAGTTGATATTATTAAATTCATTGTATTCGGGAGCACCAAGATAGAGTTGGGTAACGAAGGTCTGCCAGAATTCGTCCACGCTTTTCATGCTAATTTTCTCTAAACATACACTATTCCGAAGAGAGAAATGGTTTAGCTATATTTCATGCAACATGGTTTGAGTGAGAATGCGAAACTTACTAAATACAAGCAAACTCTTTCGTTTTGCAACTGGTCTTGAATCTTGTGTACTCGTGTAGATTTACCAGAGCATCGTGGTCCCTGTAACATCAGAAATTCACCCAAATGAAATAACTCAAGAAGTGGACCATTCTGCTCTGCTGGATCTACAAAATATACCATTAACATTTCTTCGTGGGTAATGGCACCATCAACCACCCATTTCCTTGGCCTTTTTTTGGCGTAATTTTACCTTCTTTCTTCCTTTTTCTGGAAATGGGATGGTTTTCCTTATTATATTCGTATAATAAGGCTTCCCAGTATGGTCTAAGACCATCACCTTTGCGTTCATGCTCGACCTGTCATGAGAGAATGATGTTAGTAGTGTATTGACTTATTTAGTGATAAAAGAAGGTACATAGCCAACTCTCCTTCAGAGTCAGCAGACCTTTATCAGCAACAAAAGTAGGGTGCCTGAATCAAGAACATTTGGAGAGCAAGCTCCAATTATCAAAACCCAGTAATTCTCCTGAGTCAAGCGCAGTCAACTAGGAGTTGCCCTTCTTTTGCAAAATAAAAAAATGCACCTTCTCCTTCAACTTATCAAAAGCATCATTATTTAATAAGCCCTTTGCAGTCCTCAAAAAAATCCGAGACCAGGTAACGTCGAGACTGCTCCAAGTTTCTTCGGATGATTATAGTGATGAAATAATTACATCACGGTAACGGTTCAAAAATCCGCAAATATGACGGGCTTTTTTTGTTTTTTAGGTAGGAGGTAAGTTCTAGAAATTCAAATAGATTAGAAGCTGAGAATATTGCGAGTGAAAGTCAAACAAGACTTACTCTTGCTGTAGCCAGTGTAATTATGTTCGCTCATAGTTGATTTTTAAAGACACGTATGATTTATAAGACTCAAATAATAGTTTTTGAAGGTAAAACTATATGTAGCTCATTCATAATTGTTTTATATATATATTTTTTTATTTTAATATTAATTAATAAATTTTTTATTATTTAGTAATATTTTAATCAATGATAGAGGCTTTTTAACTAACATTTTTTATAAAAAAAATTAGCGTTAATGGCAATAACGCGATAATAAATTTTATTTTTTATTTGATGTTTTTTTTAAATGATAATTTTATTTTGTAAATAATAGATAATTTTAATTTTTTTTCATTTTTTCCAAATTTTTTTTTTTTTTGATCATAACGCGCGTTTATATTTCTAACAAATAATACAAACACTATTTAATTTATATAAATAAAATAAAAATTAAATAACCGATTAAATCTAGAAAAAAAATCAGGAAAATCGTGTCAACTAATTATTAAATTATTAACAGGGTGGAATCAAGGCACGTTCATTAATATTTTCAGTAAATACTAGCTGTAGTCTGTTGCGTTGCAACAGGACTAAATGAGTTTAAATCAATATAACTGATAACAATAAAATTTTTGTGTTATATTTAGATACATTAGATCTTATATAATATTACCATGTTTTATTATTATTAAGAAAAGAAAATATACTTATTCAACTAAAAGAAATAAAATCTATTCACTTGGTCACATTCATTTAAGAAGTCCAAAATATCCCAAGCTGAAGGTTTTCTTTTAAAGTACTCGTGTACTGTATGTAAGGCATGTTAGAAAAATTAAACCGAGAAAATTATCAACTAGTCCGATACTGCATTGCTGTAACTTTTGTTAAGTAAATGGTACCATTTACTGGATATGATGCACCATACGCTTTTATCATAATAGGTTTTATGACGTAATTAGGGCATAATATGCATAATATGAATAATATGATTAGATAAAATTATCAAAAGGCAAATAAATAATGATAAACGAGATAAACGATCATTTTCATTAAATATTATTTTAGTTGACGCTCACCTGCCGAAGAAGCAATGAAAAAACCATTTGCTAAGACACCTGGACTTTTGCATGTTTGTTTGCTCATTATTTAATTGCTCATTATAAATATTTTTTTTACTCTTCAGTTACATATAAAAGGAAATAAATTGTAGAATAAATCGGTATTATCATAATAAACTAGGTAAACGGGAACCGTTGAAAGTCCGTCGCATAATTAAATTATGGCGCAGTGGCTTGTTTAAAAATAAATAACGCGTTACAAAAATGTGTTACAAATAAATGTGTTACAAACAAAAAGGGAAATAAGCAGGG
>JADRCO010000211.1:0-43104 GCA_021464525.1 Rhizophagus sp. LPA8_4_AMF | reverse complement strand
GCCGTTCCAAATTGATTGTTTGTTTAACGTACCCCACCCCCTCTATTTTCTTAAAAATCTAAGTTTTAATAAACATATAACAACACATATGTTTAAATGCCCCCTCAAAATTTAAATTAAATTTTTCTGAAATTACCCGAATTTTCCCAAAATTTCCAAAGTTTTATTATGTTTGTTTGTTTAATGGAGACCCCCCTCCCCCCTCAAACTTTTCAGAAAATCTGGATGTTAAACAAACAATCAAGTTGGAACGGCCTTATAAGCAGTTTCTTGAAATTTTTAAAAAATTCTTTCATTTTGGTTACATGACTGATCTTTTGTTTTGATTTGCTAATTATTTACATTACACCTGATCTTAAATTTCAATTGGATAAAATTTAATGTTGTTACAAATAAGACGCGTAATAGGATGTTACCAATAAACTTATCCATAAATTAATGAGTTATATAAAAATAAGAAATAAATTGTAATTAAATTAGTAAATAATATTACCTTTTCTAAGACCAATTTTAAATTTAGGACTGAATTTACTGATTCACTTGAAGTAGTCCAATGTGTTTTGCAATAGGAATTAAGCCCTTCACCTTTAATTCCATTTTGTTTAATTAATTAATCTAATTTCGCACCTTTTTAAATTATAAATAAGATAATTTTGGTAAAAATCATAGTTAATAATTATTGCAAATAAAATACTTACCGGCTAAATGTGAATTACAAAAAACTGAAGCCAAGGTATTGATACGATGAAGGAATTGTTCAGCAAATGTGTGATTAATGATATCATTAGCTATTAGGTTGATGCAATGTAAGATGCACCGAATATTCTTAATGCGAGGGTATTTTTCATTTATTTTAGCTCTAGTATTGTGAACATTTGCAGCATTGTTGATACGATAGCTGATATACGTTCTGGTTCTATTCTTTCAAGTATACCATCTATTTTTTCCGCCAAATAAGCAGCAGTGTATGAATTTAATGATAGATCGGAAAGCTGGCACAAATATTCTTTGTGTGATGGTGTAAGAATGATAAAATTCCAATAAGACTGGTGATTTCCTGATGTCCAACTGTCTAAAGCTGCATATGTAAATAAATAAAATTGATCACATAAATTATTATAAAAATAAGACAAATTTTGTGTATGATAAAAGTAAATTTTGATCTTTCGAATTACTTCTTAAGGCATTATTAAAATGGGCTGATAATTTAGGCCGATGGTTGGTTTAGAACATGGACTACAACATGTATAAACCATCATATTAAGTGACGCAATCTGCAATTATGGAAAGTGAAACTATGGTAAAAATTATGTGAGATATTATGTGCACATATAACATTTTGTGAAGTTATGTGGTTAGTAATGTTAAAATTATGTTTATCACAAATTTTTGTAACTTTTGTGATATATCATATATATTGTGAAATTCCATAAATCATCGTCCCTAAAGGTCAGTTACCAGCTTCCATTGGTTTGCTTATCTTATTTTGTTGAGTTGCTACACTGCCACTAAACTTATAGCACTGACAAAAAATTTAGAGTTCTCATCCTAGCTTTCTTGCTGATACTAGAAATGAGTTTATTTAGTATATATTATATTACATTAATTCAATAAAGACATTATGTCTCCTTGAAAAATATAAATATATATGGTATATATATGTAGTATATTGATAATTTCGGATGGTAAATACTGTCATCATTAGTCTGAAGCGATAAATAAAATGTGTAGATTAATTGTATTCTAAATATAAAAAAAACTCTATAAAAAAGAACATATGGAAAATGGAAAATGTCCAGAAAATTGCAATATTCTGAACACTTTCTGGGCACTGGCCTCCTAGACACTTTTCGGACATTTTCAGTGTATAACCAATCAGATTGTAATTAAAATGAGCACAATTCTATGAAGCGCCATACTGCTCAAAAGTCCGGGATTAAACCCCAGATCAAATCCCGGATTTATCTGGGGTGAAAATGGATTAATCCATATTTTATCCCGGATTTTCCTATATTTTATCCTGGATCTTCCAATATTTTATCCCGGATCTGATCCATATTCTATCCCGGATCTGATCCACATTTTATCCCGGATTAATTCCTTAAATTTCACCAAAAATTACATCACATCCCCCTGGATTAATCCACACTTTATCCTGGATTTGATCTATATTTATCCCGGATTTGATCTATATTTTATCCCGGATTTAATCTATATTTTATCCTGGATTTGGTTTTATCCCAGATTTGATTTTATCCCATATTTGATTAAGTCATAATTTTGGATGAATCCAATTCCAGCCGAAAATCATAATTCCAGCCAAACGATATGTAGATCATTTACTTTTTGGGCGATAGCCGTTCCAAATTGGTAGGAACGAATTAGAAGTTTGTGTACCCTTGAATTCCATTTTAGGAAATCATATAATTCCTGCTGGAATTAAGTGCATAATTCCGGCCAAATTTACATATTTAATTTCGGAATTTCGGCTAGAATTTCGGATTTTGAAATTTCGGATTTGGCTGAAATTACGGATTACGGTTTCAGAATTTTGGCAAAAAAAATTTTTTTCAGCATTAGGGCCATCTTTTTTTTTTAAAAAAAAAAATAGTAACGAGTTTTATTATTTTAGCAAACAATACAATTGATTACATAATATAATATAAAACACCTAGAAAATGTTAAAATAAATTTAACTTTTATAACTAAGTTCAATCTAATCTAAACTTATCCTAAATGTTAACTATATTATATAATCTAGCTGTTCCTTCTATAATTACTCACTAAACTAATTTCATTCTTTTATGCCAATTATTCTTAAATCTTAACTGACATCCCTTCCATAATATTTCCTATTGCACGATCCTTTGTTACTAGTTTAATATTTTTCTTTAATTTTTTATTATTTTTATTATTATCATCTTTTTTTGTTTTTGTATTTATTATCGATTTCATTACTTTCATCTTCTAACTTTCTAACTTCTCTTTTTCTTTTACGCAAATCTCTTTATCAATCCCTCTAAAATTTTCCAAATCTGCAACCTCTTCACATCTTCGCTGCTATATATTCTTTCTAATATAATCATAGCAAAAGATTCATAATTTTTCAATCATTTTCTTGTACTCCAACTTTGGCAAAATCTTATTTAATTTATCATTATAAACGCCTCTCAAAAGTTCCCATTCTTTACTTTTACCAATGAAAACCTCTGACTGCTGATCTATTAATCGAATGAACTTGAAATTAATATCGTTAATAATTTGAACTTTCTCATATTGTCCCTCTTCATTATATCCCTTTTCAAATTCTACTATCGCCTTTCTAATAAGCTCACCAACTGAATATTCATTTTTCTCGTATATCCATATGTGATCCCAATCTTCTGTAAATTTTTACATCTTGGACATAAATCATCATCAATTTCATTAACGCCTCTTTGTTTCAGAACCCTATACATCAGCAATTCTTTAAGTAAATTTTTTATCTTGTATGATCTATCCTTACTATCTTTCAGATTACATTCATAAAATGTAAATTATTCTGATTACTGATAAATCGTAATGTTGTTGACCAATCAAATTCACACTTAAAATTATAATAAAATAAATCTTCAATTTTCTCGCAATCTAATAACTCATTTTTCCAAATCGCGTTGATATATTTCTTTCGCCAACCTTGATAATCTCCAGTAATCAAATTACATTTCCAAAAAAGATTAAATTCTTTCTTAATCAATCCTTCCTGTATAAATTCTAGATTAAATTGCAACATTAAACCATAAACCTTTTGATAAATCAATTCCTTTTTCAATTTTTTACTCTTTTCCTCTAGCAATTCCTCCTTCTTCTTATTAACAAATATAATTTCCATCTCATTCTGCTTCATAAAATCCTCAATAAAATTTAATTCCATAAAAAATTTTTCATCTAATTTTCTTCTATAATTCAAGTTTTCAACAAAACTTTGAATCAATCTAAACACATTATTTTTCAAACCTAAAATAATATCACTATTAATTTTTTATTAATAATAAACTCATTATTAAAATCTGTAAAATTATTTTAAATTCATATTCCTCTTTTATATTAAAATTAACATTGAATCTCACTTCATCACTTCCCTGTCAAACTTCTCTTTTTTAATATACCATATCACCAAATAACAAAAACCTCTCTTACCGTCTGTTAAAATTTTATTTTTAACCTTTACACACTCAATTATAATAAAAAATTTATTTCTCCCAAAGGTATCTTTTTCATAAATACTATTTTTTAATAAAATTGTAAATTCCTTTTCTGCTTTTGTTATCTCATTTATTAAATCAATTCTCATATTATAAATTTCATCTTTTTCTTCTATCTCATTCAGACATCTCACACTTTGATTTTTCATAATTATATTACTTAATGTCTCATAAGGTTTTACTCCCTCATTCTCGTTTCATCTCTTAATCAAATGACTATCTTCATTCTCTATATAAATTAAACACGTGTCTGATACTTTTTTTCCAGGACCCCAGAAACTCTATAGATAGGTTACCTTTAAAATGGGTAAAGTCATAAGAAAATATTTTGCAAATCATTACTAAAAATAGTTAAATTACATATATAAAAGGAAGGTAACACCAGTTTTATTATGATTTTTTTCCTTTTTGGGCCAATTATCCAATCAGATTTTGGGTAAAGTTCATATAAAAAATTCAATTTTTTAAAACAACCTTTATATATAGTTTCCAGGGTCCTTTTTTTCCTATATTGTGTTCACAACCTTTACATTGAATCAATAACAGAGAGTTTGAGTTTTCCATATCCCAAATTCTATCCTCCATAATCATATGCAAACCTATTCTCTTATATTTTTTACTGTATGATTTTTTTTTATCCACACAAAAAATAGGGTTACCACTCCTATCATTCCATGTAACTATCTGATCTTTACTAATCATATACTCCTCATCATAAAACTTCATATGAATATTACTTTTATATTCTTTCAAACGAGTCCTGTATTTACTTTTCAATTTTCTTGAACCAATTTCTGTAACTTTCTTTTCTAATAATAAAAACCATTTTAGTATACGTCCTTTCATACTTGAACCTATTTCTTCACATAAATGTTTCCATTTCATTATATAATCATTATTTAATTCTATTAATTACTCTAAGAATATCAAATTTTTATTTCTTCTGAATTTCACACTTCTCAATATTTCTGACTTAAGTATCAGGTCTACAATATCGACAATTCTTCCTTTAATTTGATGGTCAAAATTTCTATTTTAATTTTGTGATTACATATACTAATATCCTCCAATTTCAAAACATTTAACGCGTCTCTAATCCAGCCTTTAAATATTTTCGTTTCTAAATTGCCAATACATTTTGACATCCAAATTCATTTCTATTCTTGTATTAATTTAATTTTAAACATCACTTTTAACTTCTCATTTCCATTCACTTGATAAATTAAATTCCTACTCAAATTTTCTAATTGTAGATCGTATATTGTCTTTAAACTGATATCTTCTTTTCATTTATAAATACATTAGGCATTATTCTTGATAAACCTGCAAGTCTTTTAACGAGAATATTTATTTTCTGCATTAATGTATTACACTCTGCTTTACTTAATACAATCACTTGAAGTTGATACTCCAACCTTGGTATAATCACCATATTCCATGTGGCAATAATCTGCTTCTCATTTAACTTCTTCCAATTAAAAATTTGATATACTTTATCACGATTGATTTAATTTTTTCTTTATAAACTTTCCTCTTGTTATCGTATCTAAAAAATATCCCTAAAAATCTATTACCTTCAATATTATTAACTTTCTTAATCTCCTCTCCTTCAATTATTAAATTTTCTTCTTTGTTATTTATTTTGATTAACTCATATTCTTTAGGGTCATCTTTAATTCCAGATCTGATCTATATTTTATTTAGATTTGATTTTTATCCTATATTTTATCCTTTAATTAATTATATTACAGATATTTCTAAGTTATGTGATCAGATTTTTTTGTTTATAAGATCATTTTAAAAATTTCTCTTATAACTTTAAAATAAAGAAAATTCCTATTAAACTACACAAGATGTTTTGAATAGAGATCACGTGATTTTAATTTATTACCAGATGCCATACCCTTCTTGTTTCTATTTTTACTATTTATTAGAACTTAGAATCTATTACATTTATTTATTATATGCTTAATTTCAGCTAAGTTCGTAATGCTAATTCAATTCTCATTACATCATGTAATATTACACTTATTTCCAAAAAAGAATATTTCCATATCACTCATTTAGTATTGTAATAGTCACATGATCCATTAAACATCCCAAAATTTATACCATATTTTGTGGTTAGTAAGCATCCAAAAATAAGTACCCCTGCAAAATTATGGCAATTTTGGCCAGAATATAAGGATCTTGACCAGTATTAAGTGCAAAAAAAGGGTGCTTATATATCATAAAATATGGTATATAATATTTTACTTTTAATGTAATACTATACAATAAATAAATATATTAGAAAAATTTTTTAAAAGACTTTTTTTTAAATAATAACGTTTTTGTTTATTTTTAATCTATTAACAACTGATTAAAATAAATTATTTTATTTTTTTATATAGTGCAATACCTCTATAATAGGTACCTTTTATTTCTCATAATCTAATAATCAGAATTTTATAAAATTTTATCATTAAATAATTCAAATTAATTAAGTAAATAAAAAATTTTTCTTAATTTTTTTACTTATATAATATAAAAATTATGCAATTTATAATGAATTTGACTAATTAAAATTATATATTATTGAAAATTATATATTTAATAATCATAATTCTGGCTAAATTTATAATACTGGCTAATGTTAAAATTAATTATTGAGATTTTTTTCAAAATTTTTATAATGAATAATAGGTATATTTTATTTATAAAATTAAATAATTAGACAATTACTATTTTTATTTTTTTTTACTTTAATCATGTATACCTAAAGCTAACTTTCTATAGCAATTTAATTTCAGGTATTAGTTCTTTAATTTTCAGTAATAGTTGGAATCAAATCTACATTCTCACTATAATCAGGCTTCATGAGAGAATTCATAGGCAAACTAATAAACTAGGACTGCCAAACTCTATTGGACAATTACTATTAAATGAAATAATTTTTTAATTTCAAAAATAAATTTGCAAATACAAAAGCATTTTTTAGTTTATAAATTTTTTATAATATACAATATGAATTTTTCTGTAAATTTTATAAATAAAAAAAAAATTCCTAATATATTCAATTATAATTAAATAAAGTAGTAATTAAAAAAATTCATAAAATATTTTAACATTTTATTTTAATAAAAAAAATTAGTTAAATTAATGTAAATTTTAATTAAATTAATATGAATTTAATAAAATTTCAATAAAATTATTGTGCTTTTCAGAATTCTGCTACTCCTATATAAATTACCTAATAAAAAGATTATCAGATTATCAGATTATCAGATTATCAAAGATTATAAAGTAATAATCTGATAATCTGATAATCTGACAATTTTTTTATTAGATAGATTATACGTAAGGTAGCAGAATAGAACCTTGAATAATACTAATATAAGTAACATCCTATATGCAAAAACTTTAATTTTATCAATATTAATTCTAGAAAAATAAAATATATATTATTAGATTCATCTCATTAAGACGATTCTAATGAACTTAAGATGATTAAATTCCAATCACTGGATCACTTAA
The DNA here is from genome assembly GCA_021464525.1 of Rhizophagus sp. LPA8_4_AMF. Lineage (NCBI taxonomy): Eukaryota > Fungi > Glomeromycota > Glomeromycetes > Glomerales > Glomeraceae > Rhizophagus > Rhizophagus sp. LPA8_4_AMF. The sequence goes on along the minus strand of JADRCO010000211.1, from coordinate 35,344 downwards.
AAACAGGAAATGCAGGATAAGAAATTCTGAGAATTTTTATATGATGGCTAAGTAAACTTGGATGTTATCTATATTAGTATTGTTTAGGGTTCTAGCAGAATTCTGAAAAGCATAATAATATGAATTTAATAAAATTTCAATAAAATTATAGCGGTTTTTGAATTAGCGTGATCAGCAAATTTTTTTAATAAATAAAAATCAGCTGCAGAATTATTATGAAACGTGATCATGTGGATATATAAACTATAAATATTATTTGTCCTACACAATGCTAAGCCATCACTGTATTATGTCCAAAATACTTTTTTGTTGTTTGTTTCGTATTTTTGCTAGTAGTATATAACTTAATGAGTTTCGATTTCTATGATTTCTATGATTTCTATAATTGATTTTTATAATTAATTTCCAACTTCTTTTCACATAATTCTTATTATTACATTAGTGATTTCTGTATAAAAAAGTGATCAGAACACAAAATAATTGACCATTAATTATTTGGAATAACTTTTTGAATATAATTTGTATGGATTTTCAGTTATTTTCAGTTATTTTTGATTTTTTTTTTAATTGATTGACAAATCACCTGATCACACTAATTTGAAAACTGCAATAAAGTAATTAATAAAATTTCAATAAAATTAACATGATTTCAATAAAATTTCAATACAATTAATATGATTTAATAAACTAAATTTAATAGTTCAATAAAATTAATGTAATTTAATAAAATTTCAATAAAAATTAATATGATTTCAATAAAATTTCAATAAAATTAACATGATTTCAATAAAATTAACGTGATTTTAATAAAATCATATATTAAAAATACTTAAATAATGCCAATAAATATTTTGAATCTAGAATTCTTAAGAATTTTTTTATTAATCAAAAAAGATTTCTTTAAGGATCCTTAAATTTATCAAGGATTTATTAGTAAATTCCTAGTAGTAGAAAAGTTTCTTTAAAAATTCTTATAAATTTTTCATTAAAGATTTATTATTAAATCTCTATTAGCAGAGAAGATTTCTTAGGGATTCTTATTAATTTTATTATAAAAGAATCTCTAAAAATTCTGACTTTAAAAGCTTACTGATGAGATTATATAATTTTATTATTTAAAAAAGTTATTAGTCTATTAAATTTATTAAAGGTTATATGAACATCTGTTTAAAGCCATATGGCTAAAACTAAGTGATGAACAATGCAAACCTATATATATAGACAAATATTCTACTAACAATTTATATTTAAATAGTTGTTGCAGCTAATGGATATTATATATAGATTTTTTTTATATTTCATATATTATATAATTATAGAATATTTATTTATAATATTAGATGATTGCAAAAAAAAAAAAAATTTATTTTATTTATAATTAAAATTATACTAATTTATATAAAATGATTATTATATTTTTATTTTATTATTATTATTATTATTTATATTATAAAAAAATTATTTTATTATATATTATAGTTATATAAAATATAATATATTAAAATATAACAAATTATTCTTATAACTAAATAATTATTATATTTAAATTTAATTATTATTTTCTAACATAAATTGAACTAATGATAAAGTATGTAAATAAATTTCAATTCCATAATTATTACTTTCTGCTAATGGAGAGATATTATTTTGTAATTCTAAATATTGATCATTATTAAGTGGACAATTTATTTCAAATAATTCAATATTTTCATTATTATTTAAAGAAGGAGTTGGACCATTCCAGTCTATTCCATATTCATTTTCATCAATATTTATTTCTGAAGATACAACTGGAATTTCATCAAGAATACCACGTGCTCCACAAGAAATTATTCCTGCTAAAAATAATTGATATGGTGATTGATTATGCTCTGTAGATAATCGATGATGATTCCATTGATTTTGAAATATATTTAATGCTTTATTAATAATTGGTAAATAAACATAATGAAGACACCATAAATGTATTTCATTATTTGAATCTAATCCATATTCTCTCTCAAGATGAATAAAAACATCATGATATAATCTAAGAATTAAACGATAAACATCTCTCCATAATCGTTCAATTCTTTGGTTATGAACTGATCTACCAAAAATATAGCTTCCTCTATTCATTCCTCTATAATTAACCATCCATTCTGCAACTAGTATATTTTCTCCACCACGATCCCCTCTACATCTATGTGGAATTCTCCAATTAGATATTGCTTCATTAAATAAATCTAATACAGTTACTGCTTTATTATTTGTACTACACCTAATACCTGTTACCGCTCTACTATATCCATCAATAAAAGCATGAACAACAAATTTCCATTTTATTAAACTATGAGTTCCATCATTATGCCATAAGGAGTTTGGTCCTGCTACACTATAAGGTTGTCTTTCAACAAAATTTGACCATCTAACTGCAGGTCCTATAGGATCCACTCTATGAATACTTTCTCTAATACGTTGTCTTTGAATTTTATAACCTAAAGAAATTAATAATCCAGAAATAATTGATTCTCCAGCATATGGCTGCTCATGTTTAATTCTTCTCATTATAATATCAAGTTCATTATCTGAAATAGTTGAATATCTAGTTATTTCATCAGAAATATTTAATTCTTTTTTACGTCTATTTAAAGTTGAAATAGAAATTCCAAGAAGATTTGCAATTTGTACCCAAGTAAAGTGATGTTCAGCAAGTAAAATTATTAGTTCTTTAGATATTTCATATTTGGACCTACCACCTGTTTTAATAATTTGAATTGTTTGAACCATAGCAATATTATTTTCTTCAGTAAAATTTATTGCATTAATAAGTTGATTTTTTAAATTTTGAAGAGAATTCAAAATATTTTCCAAGAAGTTTTGGTTAAAAACTCCTTGCATTGGCAAAAACTGTTGCTGTAAAAAATCAATTCTTTCAGCATAATAAGCTAAACGATTTCTATTAGCTAATATTATATGATTTATATTAATTTTTTTATTTTATATAATATAATATATATGGATTTTATAAAATTATTTACCTCTAAGATTATTTAATGTAAATGTAGCATCATTTACACATCTTAGTGCTTGCTGTCTAAAATCTTCTAAATCACTTAATAATCTTGGAGAAAGGTTATTTGACATTTTAATATAATTAATAAGAGATTTTGAATTTTTTAAATTTTATTTAAAGGTTATGGTGATCATTTTATATCACTTTTTTGTAACACACTGATGATCTATTATTGAGGTAAATATACTGTACGACAATAAAAATCAAAAAAATCACAATACTTGTACGAACTGTTGTACGATCACACAAATTACGTAATGTACAGTACAGTTTATTTATACACAGTATACCCAAAAAAAAATCTTTTTCTTAATTTAACAATCAAATTAAAAATACATTAGAAATAACTAACATTTGTTAGTTAAACTATAACCTCTTCCATTCATATTCGTCCTATATTTTTTGAATCGTGATTGACATTAATTTTCTCAGGTTCAAGTCTAGTGCTATTTCTTCGTTCAATAATTTTTTCTTACCATTAATCTTGGAACTATTTGGAGTTTCTAACGTTTCCATTGGTGCGTTTGGTTGCGTGTCCATAAACTCAGGATCTCTATAAAATTTTTTTTAACGTCAAATCATAATGTAAAAGAACATTACAACTATTACATATCCCAAGTAGCAATAACAAGCTACTTTTGGTATAGTAGAATGGTTAATGCAGCAATGATCGTAACATACTTGAAACTACTGTAGTATAGTTTGGTTTCGCTTATTAGTAGACTTTATGTTTTGGTTATTTTGTTATTTTTATTTGATGCATTTCTTTTTTATTCCACCTAGATTTCATTATAAATGTTAGGTATTTGTTTGGATGCGTGAACCAGTGAGTATTTTTGTTTCTTTAGTTATTTTTCATTAACTATATACTATGTCATCTTTTACTAACTTAAATTAATAAAATATTTTAAAAAGAAAAGAAATAATTCTATATTTCGCTTCTGAGAATGATTGTAGATTTTTTCAGGGAATGTCAAAGAGAGAGGAAAGTTGGAGGAACGTTCACCATCGGCACTGAAGAAAAAGGAGATAAAATCGTTGATGTTGAGTAAGCAAAGACAATAAAAAAAAGAAAGAACCTCGCCACTCTCAGTATTATTATCAGATTTCAGATAATAGCAAAAGGATTTAAGGATCCGGTGTACAATGCTTGGAAAATAAGACGATAGAGGGTGAAGATAATCAGACTAAGAATGAAGAAGTATATTATCAGATGGAGCATGGAAAGGTACCGGACGAGAAAGAGGTGTTGAAAATCCTGGAATAATATCAAACGAATAACCTAACGGAAACTGAAATCAAAACACACCTGAAGATGTAGTCCACTTTGTGAAAGCAAAAAAAAAATGAGGAGTTAGCGAAAGAGTTGGAAAAGGAGAAGACAATGATGGAGGGAAGCACACTCAATTTTAAATTGAAATTTGATCTGGATAATTCTCCGGAAAGTTTGAAAAATTCTTCGTCGCCAAGAAATAAAGATAACAATAGGATGACGAAATATCTTTCGGAAATACCTTGAGGAATGTAACAACGAAAATTCTTACCAATATCGAGTCAATTACCCCATTTTTCCATAAATATCTTTGTTATAACACAAAAAAAATCCCCCCCAGAAATAATTTTTTTTTTCCTTATTACAAGCAGAGGGAGGTAGAGGAGGAGTGATAGGAGGATCTCGTCGGTTTTAGATCAGGTTTAAGCGTCCTGAGTTTTCTGTTGTCACAGTATTAGCATAAATAAAATAATTTAATGCTAAGGGCAACACAAAGGATTTTGTCGAAGAATTTTTATAAGGGATTAATTTAGGCAGGTTTTTAATCTCAAGATTAAAAAAAAAATGTATTTTCTTTCCTCCATTTTCAAGTGATGCAAGACTGCAAGTAAGGATGACGCTGCAACTATCTAGTTGCGGTTCGGTTATAGTATTGCGGATATTGCGGATTTTGAAGTCTAAATTTCCGCAATTCCGCTGGTATCGCAACTCAATTGCGGATTGATTGCATAATTGCGGATCAATTACGTAATTGCGAAATTTCTGCAATTTTAAAAAAAAATTTTTTTTTTTTATTTCTTTAGGACGACTCCTTGAAACTGAAAATGGAGTCTTAAACCGGCTTGAAACTATCGGTAAATATATATATTTTTAATCTTTTTTTAGTAACGTTTTTAACGTTACTTTCTTTTTTTGTAGATATTGCCAGACGAATCATACGAACTAGACTTTTGGGCGAAGGTAAATGGGAGGGGAATTCATTTTTTTAATCTTTTAAGTAACGTTTTTAACGTTACCTTTTTTTTTGTAGGTTCTTGTTAAACGATTTTACGAATCTAAGGTGGGGCTGACTCTAGAACCGGCTTGTTGACTCCTGGACTGTGGTAAGTAGTGTATTTGTAGGAATTTGTTGATTTTTTTAATTTAAGAACATATTCTAACGTTCTTTTTTCATTTCAGCCGCAAATCATGTGATTCTGGAGTTGCGGTATTGCGGACTTCGGAGTTGAGTTGCGGACACATCCTTAGGTGCAAGCGGATGTGGGTAATTCTACTCGAATTGTAAGAGCTAAGTTGATTGCCACTAAGAGCTGGGAAATTTATTATAAAAAAAAAAAGAAATTTTTTTGTAGTTTTAGACATTTTTAGATTAGAAACGTAATTGAAATGTAATTTTTATTTTTTATTTTCTGTTTTGTTTTGATTTAGATAGGTTAATTCACTTTGTACGTGTTCAGTTACATATATTGCTAAACAGTTTAGTATATGCAACAAAATGATGAAGTTATTATAAAAATAAATAAATATTAAAATTAACATTTATGAATTATTTAATGATTCTATTATGTTATAACCGGTGAATCAATCAGAAAGACTTTATTTAATAAAATTGAATTAAACAAATTATACAATAGAAAAACCATCCAAATCAGCTGCAAATACCGCATCCATTATTTCGTTAAATTCTTCTTTATTATCTGCTTCTTCCGATAATTCAAGCTCACTTGTACATACATGAAAAATAGGGTTCTTATTTTGTATATCAATATTTTTAAATCGTATCTATTTTTTTTTTTTTAAAAAAAAAAAGGGGAAAAAGGCATTAATTCAATTTAACAAATTACGAATTATTATTATGGTAAAAAAAAAAAATAAAATAAAAAAATTTACTTGAATCGGATTTCTTGGATGACAAAATCCAGTTATATAATAACAAAATTTTGACAAACGGCTTGAATCCTGATTCTCCAACCATTCTACTAGCCATAATTTTATTTGTGATTGTTTGTCATTTAAATTAAGATCAAATTTTAATTTTTGAATTACTTGGTTAGCTTCACAAATTTCCTCATAAAATAACTGAATAAAGTTATTGACGTTTAATTTTTTGGACTTGAGAAACTAAATATAAATAATTATTAATTAACAATATCAGATATAAATTTAAAATCAAATTACTAAATATATATAAATTATACGTTACTAACATTAATAAAATCAAATTTATTAAACCTTGATCTCAAAATTGATAATTGTTCAATACGCTTAGTAATTAAAATATCTTTACAAATTTTTGAAGCTAATTTTTGCAAGTTAGCTTTTGATGATGTAAAAAGTGAATATTGACTTTTCTAATAAATAAAGAAAATTAAATATTAATTAAAATAAAATTGCCATAAAAAAAAAAAAATTATTATTGTACCTGAATATTAAATTCTACTGCAATACTATCAAAATTCTCAATATCAGATAAATTACAGTTATTTTCACTTGATGATATTTTACGAACAACTTCTGCAAGTTGGGGATAAATTAAAGAAAGATCTTCAATTCCAATCTGCTCTTCGAAACCCATGCAATATTTTAATACACTAGGATTAAGTTCTAACGGAAATGGTCCTTCATATATTATTGTTAGAAATAAAATGTCCCCGAAGATCTGTAAAAAATTCAAATTAGAATTTTTAATTTTTAAAAGTTATTTATAAGTATAAGTAAAATGCATACTTGTAATTCTTCAACAAAATCTACAAATACCGTTTCACTAACAGTTTTGGTGTAATCACCAATAAAAAGAAACCCTTCCCCTCCAAATAAAGAATTTTTATACGTTAAAAATGTTTTAAATATTTTACTGAGTACATCAAATAATACACCGCCAGCATCAATAGCTTCTCTATTAAATTAAGAATTTAAATAATTAATATTATAAAATAAAATAAATAATATTAATAACTTACTCTTGTTGGATACGAATAAATGGGCGATGAATAAAATCAAAGTCATCAAAATTTTTAATCTGTTCGCAGAAATCTTCAAAACAGTTTTCATGTGTTGTTGAATTAATTATAATTGTTTTGCTAGTAGTATTTGGATACGATGATTTTAATTCATTCAAATATTGTCTAATAGCATTTTTAAATTCTTATGAAAAAAAATAAAAAAAAAATAAATAATAATTTCATATAACTGATAATGTTTTATATATTTATAATTACCTTGTATATCATCAATAATAGTTAAAGAAGAGTTATCTGTATCTTCTATAAATTCTAAATCCAGGATATTGTCAATTGGTTCTGTTAACCAGTTGTTTAAGTTAGTAGAATCAGATGTAGGATTTACAAGATTTTGTGAAGGATTAACAGTCGAATTTTGTAAAGAATCAACGGTTGAATTTTGTGAGGGATCAACGGTCAAATTTTGTGAGGAATCAACGGTCAAATTTTGTGGATTAACAGTTGAATTTTGTAAATTTTGTGAGGAATCAACTGTGGAATTATTACTTGAAAATAAATTATCTGGATCAATATCATGTGTATCGGGACCTATTATTTGAAATAATAAAATTTTAAATTTTTGTATCAAATAATAAATGAAATACAATCTATGTAAATACTAATTTACCAATATACAATCTTTTCTTAGCTTTTGTTATATTTGATTTAATCAAATTAAAACTGAGTTCCTAAAAAAAAAACCAAAATTAAATTTAATTTAATGTGTAAAAAAATAAATAAAATTAATATAATATTTGATTATTATTTACACTATGAATAACTTTTCGTGGTAAGCCAGAACTTCCACTATATAAAATCCATCCTTGATCATTTAACCTTTCATTAAACAAATTATGAATTATGTTATATAATTCATCAGTCTGAGAAATCTCAATATTTTCTTTAATAAGATTTTTAGATCGTAAGTGAAACCAAAATGCTGTTCCTTCTTTTGGAAGGCGATTGGGCAATAAATTTTCAAAACATATTAAGTAATTGATCGTCAATACAGGTGTTTGAGGCCTGCCAGTATTATGAGTTGGAAAATTACCAGTACGTCTACGAGTTGCAGCACGTGCATTTCGTAACTGTGATGAATATAATGGAATCACTTGTGTGGGCCTAAAGTTAGCAATAACTTCAGCCCTGGGATTTGTAAATTGTGTAGAAGTATTTGAAGTAATATTTGTATTGGGAATTATATTAGATTGAAAGTTATTTAATAAAGTTATCGGATTCATATTAGATGTTGGTGTTTCCCAATTACTGTGAAACCCTTCAAAATGGTCACAATAAATGCATCGCAGATTATCTAAAGTTTGACTTTTAAACCTTTGGCAACCACATTCAGGTTCGTTACACACTCCATACGGGAATTCTAAAGTATCAACAGGTGACAAATCATGAAATCCAACAACATGATTGCAAAAATAGCATTCATTAACTGCATAATTTTTTGGCCGAAATCGTTGACAGCCACATATATGCTTTTTACATTTACCATATATAGGTATAGATAAAGCCATCAAATAATAGATAAAAAAGGCTAAGGTTTTTAGTAAATACAAATAAAGAAAAGTACTGCGCCACAGACCGCACAAAAGTATTCAAAAAATATAGGTCTAAAGTAGAAAATTTGTTAAGTATATTTATAAAGAAATATATGTAAATAAAATATTAAAATTAATATAAAGTATAATATGTGAAATAATAAGTAAAATATTTAGAAAATTTTTGGTGACTAAGGAAAAGGGTTTTTTACAAAATAAGCGTAAGGAGAATTTAATTTTATTGGTTGATCGGCAAGGATTCTGACTGGCCAAAATCAATAATTGATTTTGTAATGTTGAATTTATATCACCAGGATAATCAAATCTGAGTAAAATATAGATCAGATCCAGGATAAAATCAAATCTGGGATAAAATATAAATCAGATCCAGGATAAAATATGGATTAATCCAGGATAAAATATGGATTAATCCGGGATAAAATATGGATTAATCCAGGATAAAATATGGATTAATCCAGGATAAAATATGGATTAATCTGGGATAAATATGGATTAATCCAGGATTTGATAATTGGATGTGATGTAGTTTTTGGTGAAATTTAAGGAATTAATCCAGGATAAAATGTGGATCAGATCCGGGATAGAATATGGATCAGATCCGGGATAAAATATTGGAAGATCCAGGATAAAATATAGGAAAATCCGGGATAAAATATGGATTAATCCATTTTCACCCCAGATAAATCCGGGATTTGATCTGGGGTTTAATCCCGGACTTTTGAGCAGTATGGCGCTTCATACAATTCGAATTTGTTACAATGCCAATTTTGTAGATCAGTATGACTGACCGATGACAATCAATTACCAATTATCTAAGGTGCAAATTTGCGATCAATCTAGCCTAATCTAAAACGAATTGAACAGGGGTAATGTCTCAATATCTGAAATATTGCAATTTCCGGACATATTTTCTGGACATTCTAGAAATTAAAGTCTCGATTTATGCCTTAGATTGACGAAAATATTCTCATGAAATTAATGCCTTTTTTAGTAGTTATGATCATTCTGGGATCAATTTTGTATACAGTAAATTACATGAACTTCAACTTGAACTAATTTGTTAATGATCATATATGCAAGTTGTGAAAGAATATTCTTTGCCTTATTATTAACAGATGATCAGATCATTTATATGCAGATTGGCGCACGTTTTTTTCATTATTTGCATATTTTTAACCTTTCTTTAGTCAAGTAGATGCAAGTTATAAATTTATGCATCAAGCTTTCCACAGGTCCCTAGCTATGCATAAATAAGTGACATTTAAATCTATTTTTTCAAACTTAACGCTGGCTCAAAAAAAGACAAGGTCAGCACAATTATTTTGTTCGTTCCGCATAAAATCTGAGACCTGACCATTTTTTATACATTTAAGGGTCCTCTTCCCGCCATTTTCCAGTAAAAAAGGATTCACATCCAGATTTGGGAATGCTGAATGTAAGACTAAATAGTTTATATTTGTTCATAATTTCCGTAGAACCCAAAAAAGTTAAATGTTTCAGTCCTTCTAATTCATTACCATTTTTTAAAACGAAAATTAAATACTCATGTCTCTTATTCACTCCTTATCTCATAATATACCTCGTTCAATACCTCGTAGAAGATACATACCTCAAGATGTTTAATTTGAATATCATAGTAAAGTGTATGTATACTATTAACATTTTTATTAACCAATTACCAATACCAATAATTTAGAGATATTTTTTTTTTATTTACACTTCAATAGAATTCCAGATTTTAGTTTTGCTCCATGTTGCCCTACAGAGCCTAAAGTACCACAGCCTATTGATCAAAGTAATGTCTGTTTTAACCAAATTTATATATTATTGTAACAAAATTTTTAATTATTTTCTTTTATAATCAGATATTTGTATTATTGGCGCAGGAATGTCAGGTATACATAAATATTCTGATTCAGAAAGTTGTGTTTAATTATAGATCTTAATTCTATCATTACAATATCAACAGGTTTATTTGTCACCTTACTCTTAGATATAGCTGGTCTTAAAAATATCGAAATACTTGAATGTCAAGAACGTGTAGGTGGACATGTTCGTACAGAATATTTTTCTGATGATGTTACAAAGATAAATTGTACGGTGAACTTGGAGCCATGAGATTACCAAAAGGCACAAATGGTAACATCAATAAGCATCAGATGGTATTCAATACTATTAACTATTTGAATGAAGAAAACAGTAAAAATGAAAATAATTATGAAAAAGATTACAAAATTGAGCTTATTGATTTCATCTTTACCAATCAGAAGTAAGTTTGTTTTATTACTTATTGATTGAATTTACGATCAATTAAACATTTTTTATGAAATGAATAATTTAGTGGTCGATATTTCTACAACAACAAACGCGATGATTCTAATAAAATAATGACCCAGGGATACGCAATCAATCCTGAAAACTTTGAAAAGCTTGGTTTTCCAAACTCTGTTAATAAGGATTATAGATTACTTTTGGCCGATTCCTTGACGTATTATTTCAAAATTCTGGATGCTGATATCAATAAAGGAATTAAAGAACTTTTGGAAGTTGGCAAGTACAGTGTTTATTCTTACCTAAAAAGATACCTTTTAGAAGAGTATCGTATGAAGAAGACATTGATCAAACTATTGGTGCAATGGAAATGACAGAGGCTGCAACAGGATTATTTAGAATTTCATTTGCTGAAGTTGCAATGGATGCTTATACAGTTTTACATGACAATCAAGAATGGAAAACAATAAAATATGGAATCTAACGATTCCCAAATGCATTTAAATCAATTCTTGATCAGTACATAAAGTATGATTGTAAAGTATTTAAATTGAAAAATGAAAATAATGGTAAGATACGAGTTTATTGGAAAGAAAAACATGGGACAGAAAAAAGTCCTGGGGAGGTATATGGTAGGATTATAGTTACTTGCCCATTTGGTGTCATTTGTCAATGGGAATTGCCTGGTTAGTATATATATTTATAATTTTTTTTTTGTCATCATGAATTTATTTATACTATTAACAAACATTAACAAAAACAAATCATAGACAAACTAGACAAAAATGATGACATTGATTATATCAGAAGACGTGCAATTCGAGAGCTGAATTATAACAACTCTGCAAAGATCTTTTTAAAATTTAAATCTCGATTCTGGGAAAAAGATAATAGGCCTATCGTTGGAGGTAGCTCATCGACTGACCTTCCAATTTGGACTGTGGTCTATCCATCCTATTATAAAGATGATCAGGGCAATCCAAACAGCAAAGATGGTCCCGCAATCCTACTTGGTTCATACACTTGGGCAAATGATGCAGCAAAATATTCTCCGTACCCACAAAAAGAGAATGTTAAATTATGCCTTAAAAATCTTAAGATTCTCCATCCAGAGGTAGATTTAGACAAAGAATGGCTTGATGGTCATGGTAATTCATCTATATATTGGCCAAATGATCCAACTACTGCTGGAGCATTTGCACTTTTTGGTCCAAATCAATTTGAGGATCTATTGTATCCAATGATAAACAATAATCAATTTAATATACATTGAGCTGGTGAACATACTGATATATATCATGCATGGATTATCAGTGCCTTGAATTCAGCCGTTAGAGTTGTTAAGGAAGCTTTACTTCAATCGGGTATGAAAGATAAATGGGACGAATTATTAAGGCATAAGTTATTGGAACATTGGCAAGGGAAAGAATACGAAAATAAGAACTGATTTTTTTAAATTACCTTTGTATTAAAGATAGTCTGTACGTACAGTATGTCATGTCAATAAAATGTTATATACTGTATACTCAAAACCATATATTTTCAAAATGAATCTAATAACATTTTTCTTTTGCAACTCAGTTCAGATAATGCAATTTCATAAATCTTGATCTGAAAGCACAAACGTAAATTTATTTTAGTATTTAACTATTAATTTAAAAGAAAAGAGGAAAAATCATTGCTTAATTCAGAGTATAGGAATAAAAAATTATAACAATGCCCTCGATAACGAATTCATGATATAATTTTGAACACGTGACATCTAACCAATCATATTTGTCAAAATTTTTATCAGCACGATATTATAATGCCTTAAATGTTACGACTAGCATTATAAGGCTAAACGTCATCTCAGCTGTCAGAGGCAAAGTGTTAATCTGACTTATCTGAGACAAACAGTCACAACATGTTACAGTAGTATATATATATTGGCTCATCTAAAAATCAGAATTTTGATCCAAAAAAGTAGACACTAAGTTGAACTTTTTGTTAATTAAACCAACTTTGTCGTCTTAAATATAAAAGTTACGCACCATGACAAAATACGCAATATTAGATTCTTACTGTCCATACTTCTTGCGTTTTTAATGTAAAATTTAAACATGGAATTTTAAGTACTTTTATTACTCAAGTAAATTTGTTTATTAATATAACGCTAGTATAAAAATAAAAAATGAAAAATGAAAAAAAAAATACGTATTTATTAAACTTATATATCCAAAAATAACAATTTTAATTTGAGACATAATTTTTTTCACATGTTTCATTTATTGTCTAAAAAAAAAATGTATTTGTACTAAAAATGTATAGTCGTAAATATAAATGGTTAAGTAAATGGTATTTGTTTGAAAGGGTAAGTATGTACGAACCCCATTAAAAAAGAAAAAATCAACTTTGCATAATAAGGTGATCGTCTGATTGTAAATTATTATTGTTTATTATAAATTGCGTCAGCGCGGCCGCAGAACATATAATTAATTATAGCAATGATATTCTTTATAGATATTATTGTTCGTTTTGTGTATTATACCAAATTTGTAACCATAATAAACCCATTTTAAATTTCATAGAGTATTACGAATTTTGATTTTCGGATATAATCAAAATTTTATAATCTACCTAATTTAATCTACTGAAACAAAAGCTTAAAACGGAATTAATCCTTTTTTTTCCGAATAGAATTAGTAATAAAAAAAATTTTTTTTTTTTTTATAAATAGGACTTCTAACGTTCCTAATTTTAATTTTTTTTTTAAAAAAAAATTTTTTAACCAACAAAAAAAAATTTAATTTTTACTAACAAAAAAATGTCGAAACCCGAAAAAAATTCCATCATAACTATGAAAGAAGATTATATAAAAGATGATGATTTTGATTTGATTAAAAATGATTTTATAGAAGATGATTATTTAATTAAAGAAATTTTCGATTTAAAAGATAACGTTAAGATGATTATCGATGAATTAATTAAATTAATAATTAAAATACAAGATAAAATTGGTTATAAAATTAATATTATGAAACGAATAATTGATCAAAATATTTCTCTTATTAAACAACCTTCAAATAATATTTATAATTGGTTAATAGAAAATCAATCATCATCTCAATATATTTTCTTTCTTGGTTTTCTTTATTATAATAATATTATTATAAAAAAAGATATCAATAAATCATTTGAATTACTTTTAAAAGCATCAAAGGATGATTATCCTATTGCTCAAGTTTATTTAGGAACTTTATATGAACATGGTATAGAAACTAAAGAAAAAAATTTAAAAGCAGCATTTTATTGGTATAATAAAGCTTCAGAAATTGGAAACAAAAATGCACAATATAATTTAGGTAGATTTTATGAAAATGGAATTTTTATTGAAAAAAATGATTCTAAAGCGTTTAATTATTATAATAAATCAGCTAAACAAGAGAACGTTAATGCGCAATTGCAACTCGCATGTTTATATGAAAATGGTAGAGGTGTTGAAAAAAATTTAGATAAAGCTTTTGAATGGTACAAAAAAGCGGCAAAAAATGGAAACAAACTTGCACAATTTAACTTAGGTAAATTTTATGAATGTGGAATTGATAATATTAAAAAAAATTATTCTAAAGCATTTAAATATTACGAAAAATCGGCCAAACAAGAAAATGTTTATGCACAATATCAACTTGGATGTTTATATGTAAATGGAAGAGGGGTTGAAAGAAATTTGGAAAAAGCGTTTGAATGGTATGAGAAAGCAGCAGAAAATGGAAATAAATTAGCACAATATAATTTAGGATTTTGTTATGAAAATGGCAGAGGAATTAAAAAAGACATAGAAAAAGCAATTGAATGGTATAAAAATTCTGCTGAACAAGAAAACGGTGATGCACAATTTAAACTTGGTAATTTTTATGAACATGGTAAAAACTTAGAAAAAGATCACGTTGAAGCATTTAATTGGTATAAAAGAGCGGGAGAAAATGGAAATAAAAATGCACAATATAGTTTGGGTAAATTTTATGAAAGCGGATATTATGGTATTGAAAAAAATGATATCAAAGCATTTGAATGGTATGAAAAATCAGCTAAACAAGAAAATAGTGATGCACAAAATAAACTCGGTTTTTTTTATGAGCATGGTAAAGGAGTAGAAAAAAATCATAATAAGGCGCTTGAGTTTTATGAAAAATCTGCCAAACAGGACAATATTTTTGCACAATACCAACTTGGATGTTTATATGGAAATGGAAGAGGGGTTGAAAAAAATTTGAAAAAAGCGTTTGAATGGTATGAGAAAGCAGCAGAAAATGAAAATAAACTAGCACAATATAATGTAGGATTTTGTTATGAAAATGGTTATGGAATTAAAAAAGATATAGAAAAAGCAATTGAATGGTATAAAAAATCTGCTGAACAAGAAAATAGTGATGCACAATATATCCTTGGTTGTATTTATGAATATGGTAAAGGAATAGAAAAAGATTTTAAAAAAGCAATTGAGTACTATGAATTATCAGCAAAACAAGAAAATAAAAATTCACAATATAAACTTGGTTATTTTTATGAACATGGTAAAGGAATGGAAAAAAATTATAATAAAGCATTTGAATATTATAGTAAATCAGCAGAAAAAGATAATATTTATGCTCAATACCAAATTGGATATTTATATGAAAATGGTAGAGGAGTCAAAAAAGATCTAGAGAAATCATTTACATGGTATAAAAAAGCAGCAAAAAATGGAAGCAAATTTGCACAAAATAAGTTGGGAAAATTTTATGAAGGTGGGATTGGTAATATTAATAAAAATTATGTTAAGGCATTTAAATATTACGAAAAATCAGCAAAACAAAATTATGCTTGTGCACAATATCAACTTGGGTGCTTATATGGAAATGGAAGAGGGGTTGAAAAAAATTTAGATAAAGCATTTGAATGGTATAAAAAAGCAGCAGAAAATGGAAATGAACAGGCACAATATAATTTAGGATTTTGCTATGAAAGTGGTAAAGGTGTAAAAAAAGATATAGAAAAAGCAGCTGAATGGTATAAAAAATCGGCTGAAAAAGAAAATAACGGTGCTCAATATAAGCTTGGTTGTTTTTATGAATATGGTAGAGGAATGGAAAAGAATTTAGAAAAAGCACGTGAATATTATGAATTATCAGCTAAACAAGATAATAGTAATGCACAATATCAACTTGGATGTCTAAATGAAAATGGGAAAGGAATGAAAAGAGATTTTGGAAAAGCATTTGAGTGGTACAAAAAGTCAGCTGAGATTGGAAACAAACTTGCACAATACAGTTTAGGATATCTTTATGAAAAAGGAAAAGGGACTGATAAAGATATAAAAAAAGCAATTGAATGGTATGAAAAGTCAGCTAAACAAGATTATGGTCAAGCACAATGTAATCTTGGATTTTTATATGAAAGAAGTAACGAAATTGAAAAAGATTTAGAAAAAGCCTTCGATTTGTATCAAAAAGCGTTAAAGAATGGATATGAAGTTGCATATTATTGTTTAGGTAAATGTTATCAAGATGGGATTGGTATCGAAAAAGATGAAGTTAAAGCATTTGAACATTATAAAAAATCAGTTGATAAAGGATATTTAAAGGGAAAATACATACTTGGATATTGTTATGAAAATGGGATTGGAACAGATATTGATAAAGAAAAAGCATTCAATTTATATAATATCGCTGCTAAAGAAGGAAATAAGGATGCAAAAAAAAGGCTAGCGCTTGATGTATAATCAATTAGAATTTTGAAATTTAAAGTAGAGCCGAACGGGTTAGGAAAGGTCAGATAATTACGTCTTATTTTTTTGATAGAGTTAGCGTCAACTCGAACATATATAAATAATTGAATTTATTTTATCATCATTTATTTATTGCAATTATTGCGTTCTTTATTAGTCATCTATATTAATAGAAAATTATTTAAATAGTTTTTTAAAAAATTTGTAATGTTAAAGATGTTTTTACGAAAATAAAAGACTTTTTATAAAAGAAAGTTTAAAAACATTTATACGAAAGAAGTACAATATCCTTTGTAAAAAAGTTTAAACCACTTTACGAAAGAAAAAAAAAAATTTTTTTATAAAACAAATGTAACAAAACGTTTAAAAACATTTCTATGAAAGTAACTTTTTAGATAATAAAACCAATGACCAACCTCCTTAAATTAAAAGGTAAGCGAGACGGCTGAGGGTTTTTGTTGATTTTAATTTTTATTTTTTTATCAAATTTCAGGAACGTCGCATTTCTTTTATTTTTTTTTTTATTTTTTTTTTAGGAACGTCTCCTGGAATTGGAATAGAGTCTGCAACAACATTTTCGGTGAAACTTTCCTTCATCCGAAATTTCAGCCCAAAGTCCAAGATACCAACCATTACTTCACCGACAATCATTCAAACGTTTCGCCGACAGTATCATCTCACCGACAGGTCATATCACCGACATATATGGTAATTTTAATAAAATTAAATATAATTTTTTTTTAAAAAAAAATAAGCATATTATTGTGTTTTTCGTATAAAAATAAAACTTTTTTTTTTTAATATTGTACTAATTATAAAGTTGTAACTTCAAATTTTTTAACTTCATTACTAATTAGGTACGATACGTTTCGCAGAAGTCTATTTCGCCAAAACCCACTTTGTCGAAGCCAATTTAGCCGACCCGACCCGATGCTTTAATATAGTTATGCAAGTACCTTTTATATTAGCAAGAAACTTACACATCTGTTTTGTAAAACATTATGGATGATAATATCACAAAGACATTCAACAGGTTAGTGTTAATATGTCTAACATGATACGTTAATAAAAATTAAATATATTAGTTGTAAAAAACATTTATTTAACTAGAGATACTTTCCGATCGAACTAACAATCCGGACCATGAACACTACCATGACGCTACTTACCTTTTTTTTTTTTCAAGGATGTCCGAGAGACTGCGCTTGGCAATTGTAATGGAAAACTGATATTTGAACGCTCACGATCAATTGTCAAAGATTATAACAATTCAGGTCGACGTTACTTTTAAAGCAAATTAATTGGGAATTGAACCCCAAGAGAATTCATGCGTAGTTGATCTCTTAATTAAAGCGTATTTAGAAAATAAAATTTCTTTTAACATCCCAAAAAATACTTGTTAAATTGTTGCTGTACTTTTAAATTATTTTTTCAAACAAAATTTACGATAAATCTAAATTCATTTTATTTATTAATCAACTCCTATAACTCCTATACAAAAATATCTACAGTAAACAATAATTGATCGCTCCACAAAAAAAAGAAAAAAAATATATAGACTAACAAACTTTTTACTACCAAAAAAAAAAACAAATACTTGGTTATTGTATCAACATTATCATTTAAAGCACATTTAAAACTGATAATAAACTCCACCACGATGTGCTACATATTTAAAATCTTCGATTACTCCAGAACTTTTGTACTTATCAATCAATTTTTTATAATTTTCTCCTCCATAAATAGGATCAGTTGTAATTAAGGAAAGTGCGGGTCTGTCTCTCCAATTTTTAAAGAATTCCTCCAATTTTGGTAAAGAAAATTTAAAATCTCTATAAAATCTAATTTCTCTCAAGTTAGTTGGCGCAGATCTAATTAATAATTTTAATAAATTATCCCCATTTTCCAAAATTTTCTCATGAGATTCCATCTCTTCCGGGTTATGTATAATTATTAGTAATGATTTTAAATTTTTACAAATTTTCAATAATATTTCAAATTCAGAGAATTGTTCTTTTGTTGGTGAAAATGAAATTGACAAATATTCAATTGAAGGACAATTTTGATAAATTTTACGAATAAAACTGAGAGAAGAATCATTAATTTCAAGATCTACATAATCAGGTTCGAATAAAATTTTTTTAAGACATTTTCCACCATTTTCAACTATACTAGAAATTAAATCTAATCTTAAAATAATTTCACTATACTCTATTTTAATAATTTCAAGTTTTTTATAAACCATCATTTTCAATCGGTTTAACTGGTCACGATTAAAAGAAATATTACCACCAATTACTAGTACTTTGAGATTATAGAATTTTAAAAGTATGATTTGAAATAATAAGTGTTCATAATCTTCTAATTCTTGAAAGAACACTCTTAGATAATTGACATTTTCTGCTTTTTTTTCTAGTGCAAGAAGAATTCCTCTGTAAGGATCATCATCACCATCATCATCTATATCATAATCTTCATCAAAATCATCATTCCATTCAAAATGTTTTAAATTCTTCTGAACTTCAATTAATTTGACTAATCCACAATTAAGATTTACGATTTTATTAGTAATGATTAATACTTGTATATATTTACAGCAACGTGATAATCCATAAAAGTATAAAGAATCGATGGAAGTATCGCATTCTAATTCACATAGTGTCTCAAAACGAGCCTTAGCTTCTGGAAAGTAAAATAATTGATGGCTAATTGATCTCATATCCAAATATTTCAACTCCGGACATTTTCTCATTAACAAAAGATAAAAACTTTCTTGAATAACAAATTGATTATAAGCTGAAGATGATCCAATAGAAATTATACTTTCTATAGTAATTACGTTAATACTTTTACAATAAGAAAAATAATCAAACAAGAGTGATTTGTTTGAACTTGAAAGTAATTTGATTTCTTTACTTGTTATAAATTCTTTAATAGTATCAAATAAATAGTAAGCAATAATGGTGAATAAAGATCTTTTATTCCTATAATTGATGCCTTTATAAGACCAAGGATTCCTCCATAAAACTGGAACTGCTGTTTCACACCAAGATTTATTAACCATTAAACATGAAAAGAGAGATTTTGAATCATCTTGAAATTCTTCAGATATCAAGTAAAGAATATCTTTATTAAGGTTGGACATTTTTTATTCGATTAAAATAATCTTTTACAATTGAAATATTATCAAAATATAAAATTTCAAAAATATTGAAATATTTACGGTAAGAAAGAGAAACAGAAAAAACGAAAATTATGAAAATTATAATTCTATTTATAAAAAAAACTACGAGCTAATTTGCCAAATCGGATTATTTTGTGCGACATCAAGTGATATCGTATTTTGCGGTTATTAAGCACCCGAAATAAGCGTTCCTGACCGGAATTATGAGGATCTTGGCCGGTATTAAGTCAAAATTTATGTCGGGATTGTCGGCATTTATTAATTTACAACTGTGACCATTTACAACGTTAACGCCATCACGTGCAAGTGCATAATTAATAGTTATTCGGCGCTATTGGGTAAATCAAATTTGATTGGTTGATCCTGGCTCCGCAGGAGTCCAGGATCGACTGATTAAATTTGATTCCCAATATCACAAGCTACCTTTAGGTAGCGTTAGTTATTCGGTGCTTTGTGCCGAATGAGTGATTTATCCGGTGTAACCATCAAACTTTTTTAACCTTTATCTGATACACATGATATTTTAACCATCACCAATTATAAAATACCGGATAACTTTTAAACTCGGGCCAGTTCGTACGTTAATATCGTACACTCCCACTGTACGTTAAGAGCGCCCCAAATGCAAATACAGTACCAGAACTTAATCCAACAACCCTCCATTTGGTTTGAACTTAATAGCGTCTGTTTCAATTTTTCTGTCACGAACGTAAGTTGGATTTATAAATTTATGAAATAATGAATTTCATTTACTTTAAAACTTTTTTATGTGAAAAAACGTGTACGATTATAATTAGTTACAGTTATAACTCAAAAAAATTTTTATTTTTTAATATTCAATATACAATATATTTAATAAGTTGTTATAAATATTTTTAAAATAATATAAAAACTATTTATAAATCACATCCGCCGTCTCTAATATTCTTTATAAAGTCGAGATTTTTTCTTTACCCATTCAAAACTATCAATTTCTTCAAAATAATTATTACCATCAAGAAATTCAATTTTTCTTACTGTTCCTTTTGATTTATATTTTTTTACTATATCACAAATTTCTCGATAAAGTTTCTGCTGAGATTGACACGTCTTTTTCATCCGAACAGTGATTAATTTTAATAACATTGGATGCCTTTTATTCCAATTCTTTAAAAACGATTCTAAGGGTTTCCAATTAAACCCCGCATAATAAGCAAATTTAAATTTATATAAACCAACAGGGGAAGAATTACATAAAATTTTAAATAAATAATTGATATCAATCTATCTATTATTATCGATAACCAAACCACATAAATATTTACAATTAATTAATAAATTCTCAAATTCTAAAAGTTGCATACTTTCAATTGGTAATTCAAGATATTTAAGATTTTTACATTTTTGATAAATTGATTTGATGAGTCTATCACTAGTTTCTTTAATATTAATTTCAACAAGATGACCACCTGTATTATCTATTATATCTGCTAATATTTCTGCTGGTACACCGGAAATTTTTAAATATTTTATATTAGGCAATTTTAAAGTTTTTAAATGAATATAATTATGCTCAAAGTTATTATATTCCATATAAATTTTCAAACTTATTAAATTTGCAAAACATGAAAGAAATTCTGTATTAGGATTCCATCCTAAAGATATAATTTGAATATGATTAACATTATTTTTTAACAAATCTTCGAGTGATATTTCATTCCTCGTTTTTGAATTACCGATTAAGCAGACTTGTTTTAAGTTTTTCTGAGCTTTAATTAATTTATCAAATCCAGAATTATCAATCTTTCTGTGATATAAGTTTTCAATCTCAATTTTTTTAATTGAAGTAATTATTTTAGACATTCTTATTAAGATAGATTTTTTGATATTACTACCACATTTAAATAATTCAAGAAACGAAAAGCATCGATCGGCATCTGGAAAATTGCGTATTTGAAATTCAAATTTATCTGGAATAAAGAGTGAAATGAACTTTGAATTTTTGTTAATAAACAATTTCAATATCTCATTTCTTATAATATTTAAATTTGAATCTTTAGTTTTTCTTAAATAAATCATATCTTCTAAAAGTCGTAAATTCAAATGTCTCCAAAGACTAATATAATTAAATAAAGGTGGCCTATAATCTTCCGTATTGATTCCTTGTTTTTTCAAAATATCTTTCGAGTCTTCAGATAAATGTGAAAGTATTACATTAAATATTTTATTCTTTACTTTATCAGGTAGACGTTTTCTTCCGATAGTTTTCCATAATACGGGTACTGTAATTTCACACCAAGTTCTATTTACTAAAAGACAACAATGAAGAGATGGTTTATCATCCATTAATTCTTCTAATATCATTAAAATTAAGTCTCTGTTGAGTTGTACCATTTTTTAAAATTACGAGTGAATTTTTTAAATTTTTTTTTTTGGGGGAGAATTTTTTGAGGTATCGTTTAAACCATTTATTAATATTTATACAGGATTTGTACATATTTTGTATAACAAACCTACATGCAGTGAAAGGATAATAAATTCATTCGGATTGGTTACTTTTATTGGAAGTACAAACATTTTTTGCCTTATAAAGAGGTCATTCTTTTATATCGTATTTGATTTACCACAAATTTAGCCATGTTTCAAACTGTTCTAACTTAAATCTGAAAGCCTTACTTATATTAGAGGATTGGGCTACTTTTTACTACTGATTATTTTGTTTTTTTATTTCCTGTACAATGGTATGACGGTGTACAAAATGGTGCCTCATTGATATAACTTAGAAAAAGGGATACATCTTATGCATTAAGAAAGGAAAGATTTATAAATACGTGAAAAATAAAGGTAACTCATCAAATGTTTTTTATTATCATTTTCCAATGTCAAAATACCAAATATAAAACGTTCATGATATGATAAACACGTAGACTATTTTCAAACAAAATTCTTGAAGCAGACTATCACCAACATTTTTTTCTCATGATAATTCAATAAATTTCAACGACGAATCATAAATTTTTAATGTATATACAGTAATTATAAATTATGGTACAAATTAAAAAAAAATTGAAATAGGATAAATTTTTATAATACACCAAAGAAAGGATTTAATTAATGTTTATTCTGTATTTCACATGATACATAAAACAATAAACTTTACTAAATTACTAATAATTCGGAATTCTTTGAGTTTCATAATTATCATCGGTTTCTCCGCTACTAGTTTCACATGTTGACATGTTGATCAATTTTTTTACCATTTCCATACATACTTTTATTTGAAAATTTTGTAATACAGTAAACAAATATCAATGTAGTTTCATTCAATGATTTTAAATTCACATATATCAAACATTAAAAATTCTGGACTCGATATAAAATTCTTGACGATTTTATTATTTATATTAAAACTTATAAGTTCGATAGTTTAATACATCGGAATTATTTATATGTTTAAAAACCGAATAAAATCAAAAAAAAAAAATCGATGAAGCGTCATGCCAAGTTCTGATTGCCGATTGTAATACAAATAAAATAAAATACTAATAAACAAATTATCAAATTAGAATAAGAATCTATAACTGATAATATTATAATAAAATAATTTGTGTAGATCAGTAACGTCGTTTAGATTAGCCTGTATAAATTAATTTTAAATTGCTGATCCGTATTCTTTATAGTTAAGACCCGCTTGATCGACAAGTCATGTTATATATCTAATCCAATTCCGGTTAAATCGTTTTATTTATATTTTGTCTCAGGATTCATAAAGAGTTTAGGTACACCTAATTTCAGAAATCGGCTGCACGCAGATAAATCGTCATCGGGATTTTGACTATGGAATTCGTAATGCAACCTCATTCATGCAATTTTAATTATTTTATCATATGGTGATCCGTGCATCAATCTTACTTATTTATTTATTAATTTATTTATTTTATGTTAAAGGAGGACTAATTCTAAAGAAAAATCGTTCCAAAAAGGGCACACTTAGAAAATCCATGGACCTGGTAACCACCCCGACCGATGGCCACCAGTAGCATCAATTTTACTTAATTACGTATAGATAGTTTGTGCTATGTAGATGTTTGCATCATGTGATCATTAATTAAAGTAACCTTAATGATTGCGTTCCGTTTCAAGGTACTAGGCCTCAATTCTGTTTGTAACGCGCATTTTTTATTTATATATTAAGTAATAGAGGAGGTTGACCTATAAAGTAAGTGATATTGCCCTCCTGTGCAATAATATGTTATAAAAAATACATAGAATTTCCATATTATATATGGATACACCACTAGTATAATTTAACTATCTATTTATATTTAACCTAATCTATTAACTATTTAATAACGCTATTTATAATAATTTCTAATCTATGTATTTCGTAAGTCAGATCTTGTGCGTAAATCCCAAATTTCATTATATGGTCTATTAATAATCAAGCTATTACTAGATATTTAATCCATTATTATTTATTTTTCTATATTTTTTAGTTTTTTGTTGTTTTTTGAATTTTTATCTATATTTATAAATGTTTCTCCATTATTTTGTTCGACTTCCAACCTTTTCCCTTTTTTCTTTTTATCTGATTTCGTAGTTCCTTTCTTTTTTTCTAATTCTTTCACTTTTTCACAACGTGTTAACCACATTTTTTCTTGAATATTTAAGTAACATTTTTCCCATACTTCTTTAATAATTAGCCTTTCTTCTTTATCTTTAGCTATCTTTAAAATATTATTGTCGAATAACCCCCTTGTTAAGTAATAAGACGATAGATTCGGATCAACAAGCTGCAGAGGAAATTATATATAAGGTTAACCGTTTAACAAATTATTAATCTTTTCGCTTTTTTTTTTCTCTGTAAATTTATTTGATCATCGATAAACTTTTACGGAAATTTTTTCAAAATTCACTCGCAGTTTAAACAACGGTGAATATTGTGATGTTACTATTGAAAGTTGGTAATGCCACTTATATAAAGATTAAAGATATTTCGTGTTCATATGGTTATCTTTCTAATTATTTACGAAGAATTTTGACAACCAATAAGAAAAAATGATGAAACTTCGGTCATATATGATTACCAAATATTTTATCTGAAATTTTTCAAATAATCTTAAGGCAAGTACTAAAAAAATAGTCAAAATTCAATTACAAAATGAATATATAACAATGTACTATTTAAACTACGTTTTTTATTTAGATATATTTTTCATGGTAGAAGGAATTTCTTTGGAAGATATAACACTATGAAAATAATTAAAGTCTTGGTCGCTGGAAGTAAACTTGATCTCCAAGAACTAATTACTTACTCATAATCATTTTTGGTCGAAATTAGGGCCAATTGGATGGTTTTAATTTGATATATCAAACAATCTTTGAGAACGATTTTTTCTTGGAACTTCAAAAACTTTATTGGTTTAATGTCTAAAAAAGAGTCAGATAAGACATTCAAATCTTTAAGTTTTTCTTCAGTTCCGGAAAAAAATTTGGCCACAAGTGATAATCTTCGAAATTCAAGTATGGAACATGTGCTTAAATGAGATTTGCTCAAAATCTTGGACTTCCTTTTAGTTCTAATAATTTTTCAAAAGATTCTAATACTTTGAATAATAGTTTACATCAAAATTTTACCTATAAAAAATTTCACCAAAAAGAATTATATAATGATTTAGTAAAATATCTTTGAATTCTGACAACAAATCAATTAAAAAATCAAATCTGTATGAAGTTGCAGCGGATCTAACGTTCATAGCGTTGTCACGAGTAATGATATATACCTTTAACAGGTCAGTTTCGATAGGTTTCAACGTAAAAGAATATTAAGGAAAATAAATATTGATCCCAAAATCATTACATTTCAACATGCTGAAACAATCTCACAATGGGCCGATTAGTGATTAGAAATTATAGATGAGGTAGAAAATGTATATAAATTCAAATTTGCTTTGTGGATATATTTGTTCGGATAGATCATCACATAAACATTTCATGAAATTATGATAATCAATATCATCTTGTAACGGTTGGATTAGAAATTTTTTTAAAAAATATATAAATTTGTTAGTAACAGCAAAAGATTACAACTTAAATCATGTTCAAGAAAAATATATTGTGAACTCAACAACGTGCTTTGGTAGTATATCATCAATCTGATATGTGGTCAGCGAAATCCTTACTGCAAATTCTATATCTAAAGGTGGAAGACGTTTAAGTGATACGTGTCATGTTTGGTTCTGCACCAAAACGAAGTAATTAAGATAGCCCTGATGGAATTGATGGAAAAATAAAAAAAATCTTTAGAGTTGGAGAACTAATAGTTTCGTGAACTAACAATAATAATAATAAAGAACATGAAAGTGGAACTTTACCACCATCTTTTTCACCGATATCGTCAGAGGAAGATCTTTATGAATTTTTTGATCAAATGGGCACGACTGCTACGACTAGACGATGAAATGGATTGCCCATCAACAATGAATTTAGTTTCTTGGATGAATCGAAGTAAATAACATAAGCCCAACCGGCTACGATAATGGGTTTGGATTAGATGGTATGGGCTAACAATTATTAAAAGTAAATATAGTAATGAAATTCTTATAGGATATAATTTAATTGTGCGAGAATCTAATGAATATAGCGAAATTTGTGAAGAGGGCTTATAGAGTTGTTAAATTATTAGATTTCACATGATTCTTGATCGCGCGTATATACCCACGTCGCCACGTGATACGTTGTGTCTTATTCTAGTTGTTTAGTTTCTTTTCAATCGCTGCAAAACTTCACTTTTTTTAAAAAAATATATATATGTATATATAATAAAATAAAAATAAATATAATAGTAATACATGAAAAACATTCAAACCAAATTTTTATTCGTTTTTAAATAAACAAAATTTTTCTTTGTCGTTTTAAATTAAAGATTAATAATAAGACTCTTAAAACGAACGCATTATTTTATGGGAAAATTATTTTTGACAATCGACTGCTAGCTATGAGGTTCAAACTTCAAAGAGATATAAATTTGAGTTATTGATTTATTTAATTTAATTGCTAGGAACTTATTTTTACAAAATAATTTATCGCTTTCATGGGGTGGTCCAATATTTGTGCAGGTATCTATGAAGATCATACATATTAAAGCAACGTCTTTCTAAAGAAATAATAAATACAACGATAATAAAAGGAAAAAAAAAGGGTTATCGAAAAGAGCTTTACAAAATTGTAGGTTAAGAGACAAGTGGACAGATTATGACAAGTTGTATTATAAAAATTGTGTTAACCTCCTTATATTTTCTAACACGTTTCCTTAACTACAATTTTTGACAAAAAATAAAAAAAAGAATAAATATTAATAATAAGAGAAAAGTTCAAAACTACATCAATTATTGTAAATTCATTTTAGTTTTATAAGTTGAAATACTTCATATTCTTCCACAGAAAATATATCAGCAGATTCTCTGATCTGATTTTCGTAATCCCAATCATTACAATAACCAGTGTCTCCATATAAATCAAGATCACCGATACCAAATGTTGGGCCATGATCACAATGGTTATACGTAGCATATTCTTCACTTATTAAACGGCTTAAAATATAACTTTTAATATCATCACTATTCTTGAAAGAGAATATAAGGCTATCTTTAGTAGTGCCATAATTTTCTTTATCTAATTCATCAACAGATTCATCAAATTCATTAGATCTCCATGCAATTGGATTATATCCTCCAAGAATTTCATTACTATCTTTCACTTTGATAATTGTTATAGTACGAGATTGATCATCACAGATTTCATGAAATTTTTTAGATGTAAACCCATCACGAGATCCACGAAGTAACAATCGGAATTTGTACGTGTTTTCTATCTCATCTGTAATTTCTAATCTATTGACCCATTTTCATATTAATTCGACATGTTGATTTGTAATGATTTTGGAATCAATATCAATCTCTTTGGTAGTCATTATACGAGGGTTTGATTTTTTAATTGATTGGTTATTAGGATTCATAAAATATTTTAATAGGTCTTCATATAATAAATCCTTTGGCAAAATCTTCCTGTGAGGTAATACTTTATCCGAAAATTCTTCAGAAGATAAATTATGAAATCTGATAAATGGAATACATTGACGCACATTATTCTTTAAAGTTTTGAAATCTTCTTTTGAAAATTTGCAATATCAGAAGGAATTTCTGGACTTTGAGCAAGTCCCCATTTGAGCATATGTTCCCATACTTGAATTTCGCTCATTTGAAGATTATCCCTTTGGATTAGTGAAATCAAAAGATTTTCTGAAATTGAAGAGAAATTTGGTGATTTGAATATCTTATCCGGCTCTTTAGACGTTAAATCAGTACAAAATTTTTGAAGTTCCAAGAAAGAATCATTTTCAAAGCTCGTCTGATATATCAAATTAAAATTTGATTTCATCCAAACTGTTTTAGTTTCGATTAAAAAGGATTGTGCATAAGTGGTTAGTTCTTGGAGGCCAAGTTCACTCGCAGCAAGCAAGACGTTAAATATATCGTAAGTATCAAATTCTTCCAAAGAAATTCTTCCACTGTAAATATAGCTAAATAAAAAAATCATAAATTTTAAAACATTAATATATAATTATTTTGTAATTTAAATTCTTTCTTAACTCTTACCTCAAGATTATTTGAAAAGTTTCAGGTAAAATATTTAATAATTTTATATGAACTAAAGTTCCATCATTTTTTTTTTTATTGGTTGACAAAATTCTTCGTAAATAAGTGGAACGATAATGTAAGATAACCATATGAGCACGAAATATCTTTATATAAGGGTCATTACCAACTTCAATAGTAACATCATAATATTCATCATCATTCAAAATGTCAAGCAAATTTTGAGATAATTTTGGTAAAAATTTATGATCATTCATGATTTAATAAATTTAAATAAAAAAAGAATGAAAAGGATTCACAAGTTTGTTGAATGTTTAACCTTATATATAATTGCTTTTGCAGCTTGTTGATCTGTGCCATCGTCTTTAATAAGCAAGTACTACACTACTACCGGGTAATTTTTAATAATCATAACAATGTAACAGTGCGAATTTATTTCTGACGAATACCAAATTTATAATTTTTTTCTTTTATTTTAATTACTTTTCAATTTTAATTTAAATTCAAAAAAAAACCCCCGATTAAATATAAAGGCGCAGATTTTGAATTTTTAAAAAATTTCATCTTTATTAATCTCTATCAATGAAACAATATATGGATATACGGAATTTTCTCAGCAAATCCATTTTATTTTGAAGTAATTTGAAGGAAAAAAATTTTTTTTACCATTTTTATTTATATATTATACAATAAAATCAACCGATTTTGATATTCTCATGAACGTCAAAAAAATTTCGAATTAGACGATCAAAGAAAAGTCATACCAAATTCTAACATAGCTGGATAAATTAAAATTATCAAATATATAAAAATTTACAAATTTTAATAGGAAAAAGAATCTAGATAGAATAAGAGGCAAGTGGGCAGGCTACATTGCCTTTACTGAAAACCTAGAATTTCAGACAATATCGTTAAGATAATCTTATCAACTCCATTTTGATATTGTATAATAGATATATTGTGACGATATCACCATGATATCAACGTGATGTTATTTTGATATTGAAATGATATCGTTTAAAATAATGAGATTTCTGTAAAGTAGGTGTCAAATCTGATACCTGACGTCGACATAACATTTATTCTTAAGATGATATGACAATTTATTTATCATATAGTATTAACTCATTAAAGTGTTTCGCGTCATGAATAAGTAGCTACGACCCTATGACGTCAAGAATATTTCTACTTGTAATGGATGAGGAATTTATTGTATAATTTAAAATCATTAATATGAAAGATAAAATTTTGTCAAAATGTTTGTTGAGTCGATATATTGGACAAGAACTTTCAACCAAATTTTGGAGATAAAGCACAGAATAATTGGTTGAAAAAAATCAGGATTAAATAGTATTTTGAGATACATGATATAATTAAAAAGCTTATATGGTTTCATTTTTTGTACAATCGCAAATATAGATATGAACAATCAACCTATTTGTCTTATTCATCTAAATAATTATTAATTATCACTGAATAACCTTAATTCCCAAATTTGTCCTATTTTTTAAATTAGACGAGCGGAAATAGGAAGTATATGAATATTCAAAGAAATATTACACAAATTTCTGACATGCATATAGTGAGTAAATTAAGTATTGTCAAATGCACCGCAAATTTGATAAATTTATACTCAAAATATCTTTAGAAAAGTTAACCAGAAAATAATAAGATAAGATAAATTAGCATAATAAGCCTGACAAGGCTGTCTAATACATTTCTTTCAATTGTAATCTTGACGGTTCACAGTAAATTTTAGAAAATAAAACTAAGTAAGGAAATTTATAAGACCAAATTAATCCGTATCATAATTATTTAAAATAACTTTATAAATCTTTCATCAGTGGTTTCTCTGATTTGTTTTTCGTAAGTAAATTTAGTACAATAACCTTGGTGTCTAAATAAAACAAGGTCCATAATCACAATGAACATATGTAGCAATTTCTTCACTTTCTACACGACTTAAGTATAGCGATATCTTACGCTATCATCAATAGTAAAATTTGTCAAAAATCCGTTATATCGAGGGTAATTATAGATTATGATAAACCAGTTCCAGACCCAATTCCGATATATCAAGGTTCCGGTATGTCGAATTTCACTGATAATAACGAACGATAATTAGTAGTATATGTTACGATGGCTTGTTTATGAGGTTTCTTCCTTTATAAGGTTTCTGTTCAATTGGAATATATCCATCAGAACTTTATTATTATATTTTAGCTTTCGCTTTAATAATTACTATAATATGAGATATTAATTATCATAGATTCTATCTAATCTATAACTCATTTTGATATTAATACATGTTGGATTGTAATGATTTTGAAATCAATATCTATTCCTTTATAGTTCGCCTTGTACTGCACTTGTACTGTTGTCCTATGATCTATGAATGTGTTCAAAAATAATTTTTTTGACATACTTTGCAAATTTCAGTTTTAATTAAATAAAGATTAAAATAATACATGCAAAGAGCGACATTAAGTATCAAATTAGTCTTCTCGTATGATTTGAAACACTTCATATTCCTCCGCATAAAAATCATCAGTAGTTTCTCTAATTTGATTATTAAAACTACGATTAGTACAACTACCGTTGTATCCAGTTAAAGTAAGGTCAACACCAAATGATGGACCAATATCATAATAGTTAAGCATAGAACCTATTCCTTTTTTTACACGCCCTAAAATGTAACCTTCAATATCACTATAACTGTTCTTGAAAGAGAATATAAACCTATCTTTCACAGACATATATACTTTACTCTCTTTATTAGATCTCCATTCAATATTATTTTTGTCCATTGCACGCCACTCAAGTGGATTATACCCACCAAGAATTTCGTTACTATCTT
This sequence comes from Rhizophagus sp. LPA8_4_AMF, assembly GCA_021464525.1. NCBI lineage: Eukaryota > Fungi > Glomeromycota > Glomeromycetes > Glomerales > Glomeraceae > Rhizophagus > Rhizophagus sp. LPA8_4_AMF. The sequence continues at coordinate 3,749 of JADRCO010000211.1, read as the reverse complement.
TCACTTTAATAATTACTACAGTATGGGATTGATTATCGCAGATTTCATGAAATTTTTTAGGTGCAAATCCATCACGAGATCCACGAAGTAACAATTTGAATTTGTACCATTTTTCTATCTCATCCGTAATTTTTAATCTATCGATCCATTTTGATATTAATTTGACATGTTGAATTGTAATGATTTTGGAATCAATATAAGTTTCCTTAGCAATCATACGAGGGTTTGGATATTTAATTGATTGGTTATCAGGATTCATAAAATATTTTAATAAATCATCATATAATAATTCCTTTGGTAAAATCTTTCTGTAAGGTAATACTTTATCTGAAAATTCTTGAGAAGTTAAATTATGGAATTTAATAAATGGAATACATTGGCGAATATTATTTTTCAAAGTTTTGAAATCTTCTTTTGAAAAATTTGTAAGATCAGAAGGAAGTTCTGGACTTTGAGCAAGTCCCCATTTGAGCATATGTTCCCATACTTGAATTTCGCTCATTTGAAGATTATCACTTTGAATAAGTGAAACCAAAAGATTTTCTGGAATTGAAGAGAAATTTGACGATTTAAATATTTTATCCGGCTCTTTAGACGTTAAATCGGTACAAAATTTTTGAAGCCCCAAAAAAGAATCATTCTCAATGCTCGTTTGATATATCAAGTTAAAATTTGATTCCATCCAATCTGCCTTAGTTTCGACTAAAAAGGATTGTGCATAAATCATTAGTTCTTGGAGACCAAGTTCACTCGCAGCAAGCAAGACGTTAATTATATCTGAAGTATCATATTCCTCCAAAGAAATTTTTCCACTATAAATATATCTAAATAAAAAACATAAATTTATTATATAATCATTTTGTAGTTTAAATTTTTGTAATTTAAATTCAAATTAACTCTTACCTCAAGATTATTTGCAAAGTTTCAGGTAAAATATTTGATAATCTTATATGAACCAAAGTTCCATCATTTTTCTTTTTATTGGTTGACAAAATTCTTCGTAAATAAGTGGAACGATAATGTAAGATAACCATATGAGCACGAAATATCTTTATATAAGGATCATTACCAACTTCAATAGTAACATCATAATATTCTTCATCATTTAAAATGTCAAGTAAATTTTGTGATAATTTCGGTAAAAATTTATTATCATTCATAATTTAATAAATTTTTTTAATAAAAAAGAAATGAAAAGGATTAAAGGATTAACAATTTTGCTAAATGTTTAACCTTAACCTTATATACTAATTTCCGCTGCAGCTTGTTGATCTGAGTCATCGTCTTATTAAGCAAGAAGTACTGTACTACACTAGTATTAATAATTTACGAGTTTATTTTCTGACGAATACCAAATTTTTTAATTTTTTTCTTATATTTTAATTTTAATTTAAATTCAATAAAAAACCCTCCGGTTAAAATATATTAAAGACGCAGATTTTGAATTTTTTAAGAAATTTCATCTTATGTATGATTAATCTTTATCAATGAAGCAATATATGGATATACGCAAGATTTTCAGCAAATTCATTTTTATTTTTGAAGTAATTTAAAAGAAAATTTTTTTTTTTATTTATATAAAATTAACCGATTTTGATATTCTTGTGAACGACAAAAAAATTTTGAATTAGACGAGCAAAAGTAGAGAATTTCATAAATTCATCAAAGATATGATATCACCAACTGAAATTATACCATGTTTATATATATGGATAAATAAAATTGTCAAATATATGTAAAAATTGACAAATTTTAATTTTAATAGGAAAAAATATCTAGATAGGATAAGATGCAAGTGGGCAGGTTAGTGGCAGATTACATTACTATATAAGCCGGTTAACACAATTGTTATAATATAACAAATTATTTACTCACTCTAATACACTCCTTTCAAATACAATTTGATTATTTAATTTTTAAGGAAACAAGAATACAACAAAATAAAAAGAATATATAAATAAAAAAGAGAAAAAGTTCAAAACCAACATCAACTATTAATTTCATTTTAGTTTATAATTTTAAATACTTCATATTCTTCCACAGGAAATTCTTCAGTAATTTCTCTGATCTGTTTTTCGTAAGTCCCACCATCACAACAACCAGTGTCTCCAAATAAATCAAGATCACCGAAGCCAAATGATGGACCAAGACTATAATGGTTGTATGTAGCATATTTTTCATTTTCTACACGACTTAGAGTATAATTTTCAATATTATCACAGTTCTTAAAAGAGAATATAAAACTATCCTTAGTAGATTTGTAAGCTTCTTCACAAATTACATTGTATTCACCAGATTCCCATGCAATTGGATTATATCCTCCAAGAATTTCTTTACTATCTTTTATTTTAATAATCGTTATAGTATGAGATTGGTTATCACAAATTTCATGAAATTTTTTAGGTTTAAATCCATCACGAGATCCACGAAGTAACAATTTGAATTTATACGCATTTTCTACTATGTCTCTAATTTCGAATCTATTGACCCACTTTGAGATTAATTCGGCATGTTGAATTGTAATGATTTTGGAATCAATAACAATAGTCATACGAGGTTTTAATTTTTTAGTTGATTGGTTATTAGGATTCATAAAATATTTTAATAAATCATCATATAATAATTCCTTTGGTAAAATTTTTCTGTAAGGTAATACTTTATCCGAAAATTCTTCGGAAGATAAATCATGAAATCTAATAAATGGAATACATTGGCGAATATTATTTTTCAAAGTTTTGAAATCTTCTTTTGAAAAACTTGTAGGATCAGAAGAAAGTTCTGGATTTTGAGCAAGTCCCCATTTTAGAACATGTTCCCATACTTGAATTTCGTCCATTCGAAGATTATCACTTTGAACAAGTGATACCAAAAGTTTTTCTGAAATAAAAGAAAAATTTGGCGATTTGAATATCTTTTCTGGCTCTTTAGACGTTAAATTAGTACAAAATTTTTGAAGTTCCAGAAAAGAATCGTTTTCAAAGCTTGTTTGATATATCAAATTAAAGTTTAATTCCATCCAATTTGCCTTAGTTTCAACCAAAAAGGACTGTATATGAGCGACTAATTCTTGGAGACCAAGTTCACACCCAGCAATCAGGATTTTAATTATATCTGAAGTATCACATTCCTCCAATGAAATTCTTCCACTATAAATATATCTAAAATAAAAAATGCAAATTTTTTTAGAAAAACACCCATTTTATAATTTAAATTTAATAATTTTCTTAGTTCATACCTTAGGATTATTTGAAAAATTTCAGATGAAATATTTGGTAATTTTATATGTACCAAAGTTCCATCATTTTTCTTTTTATTTGTTGACAAAATTCTTCGTAAATAATTGGAACGATAGTGTAAGATAACCATATGAGCACGAAATATTTTTATATAAGGATCATTACCAACTTCAATAGTAACATCATAATATTCATCATCATTTAAACTTTCGAGTAAATTTTGAGATAATTTTGTTAAAAATTTATTATCCATAATTTAAAATTTAAAATTAAAAAGAAAAGGAAGAAGATCAACAATTTAATTAAACGGTTATCCATATATAATTACTGCTGTAGCACCAGTATCTTATTGTTTTGTGTTACTTATGAAAATCATGTCATGTGGACAATTAAGTTGATATTTCATATAAGTATCTTACTTTTCTGGCTTTCTAATTTTAACCGTAAAATTTTAATTACAGCTAATTGCAAAATTGTGCGACCACCTTATGATTTTTCAATTTGAAAATTTGA